>VWZG01002128.1:0-15601 GCA_013396735.1 Grallaria varia
GTCACGAGCGTCTATAACAGAGGTAACAAAAGTTACCACGAACTGGCGACACAGTCACAGGCCAATGCACTTGTGACTTAAATATATGTATAGATAATCTGTACTATGAGTGTATATACATATATATGGGACCAGAGGGGATCTATCCTAGGGTGATGAGGGAGCTGGCAGAAGAGCTTGCCAAGCCGCTCTCCATCATCTTCCAACAGTCCTGGCTCACTGGGGAGGTCCCATATGATTGGAAATTGGCAAATGTCACCCCAATCCACAAAAAGGGCTGCAAGGCTGACCCTGGCAACTACAGGCCTGTCAGCCTGACCTCAGTGCCTGGCAGGGTTATGGAGCAGATCATCCTGAGTGCAATCACACAGCACCTTCGGGATGGACAAGGGATCAGACCCAGCCAGCATGGGTTTAGAAGGGGCAGGTCCTGTCTAACCAACCTTTTATGATCAGGTGACCTGCGTGGTGGATGAAGGGAAGGCTGTGGATGTGGTCTCTCTAGACTTCAGCAAAGCCTTTGACACTGTCTCCCATGTTATACTCCTGGAAAAGCTGGTAGCCCATGGCTTGGACAAGTGTACTCTCTGCTGGATTAAGAGCTGGCTGGAGGGCCGGGCCCAGAGAGTGCTGGTGAACGGGGCTGCATCCAGCTGGCGGCCGGTCACCAGTGGTGTCCCCCAGGGGTCAGTGTTGGGTCCAGTCCTGTTTAACATCTTTATTGATGATTTAGATGAGGGGATTGAGACCATCATCAGCAAATTTGCTGATGACACCAAGTTGGGAGGGAGAGTTGACCTGCTGGAGGGCAGGAGGGCTCTGCAGAGGGATCTGGATAGATTGGAGAGATGGGCTGATTCCAATGGGCTGAAGTTCAATAAGGCCAAGTGCCAGGTCCTGCACTTTGGCCACAACAACCCCATGCAGCGCTACAGGCTGGGGACAGAGTGGCTGGAGAGCAGCCAGGCAGAAAGGGACCTGGGGGTACTAATTGACAGGAAGCTCAACATGAGCCAGCAGTGTGCCCAGGTGGCCAAGAAGGCCAATGGTATCCTGTCCTGTATCAAAAATAGCGTGGCCAGCAGGACCAGGGAAGTGATCCTTCCCCTGTACTCTGCGTTGGTGAGGCCACACCTGGAGTATTGTGTTCAGTTCTGGGCCCCTCAGTTCAAGAAAGATATTGAGGTGCTGGAGCGGGTCCAGAGAAGAGCAACAAGGCTGGTGAAGGGACTGGAGCACAAGTCCTATGGGGAGAGGCTGAGGGAGCTGGGGTTGTTTAGTCTGGAGAAGAGGAGGCTTAGAGGTGACCTCATCACTCTCTATAACTACCTGAAGGGAGGTTATAGCCAGGTGGGGGTTGGTCTCTTCTCCCAGGCAGTCAGCAATAGGACAAGGGGGCATGGGCTTCAGCTCTGCCAGGGGAAATTTAAGTTGGATATTAGAAAAAAATTCTTTACAGAGAGAGTAATCAGGCATTGGAATGGCCTGCCCAGAGAGGTGGTAGATTCACCGTCCCTGGAGGTTTTTAAACTGAGATTGGATGTGGCACTGAGTGCCATGATCTAGTAAACAGACTGGAGTTGGACCAAGGGTTGGACTTGATGATCTCTGAGGTCTTTTCCAACCCAATCAATTCTATGAATTCCATGATTCTATGATATATTCTCTCCTGTGACTATATATAATCAGCATGGGAAATTCCGCAACGCTGTATGCCAAAAAGTCATGCTCTCACAGCTGTTTTATTTTGTCCTTCCTTTTTGAAATGAGCACTAGACAACACATTCTGCCCAAAAGAACTTCTATTTCAGTAACTAGGCAACAAAGGTAGACCAGTGATATATTATGTCACATTTTGCCAGTAATCAGTGCCTATGAGAAAATCATGTTTCTTTCCTATCCTTGAGTAGTTCACACACCACAGCTTGGTAATAACTGGCAAATAGAAAGGGCTTTCCTTTATAAATGAATGAATAACAGCCGTGGCTCAGACAAAGTCAGAGGCAATATTACATTAGGAATAATTAGCCATGGTAGAACCATACTCACATAAACAAATCAAAATAAGCAAGGTCCAGCTATCTCTGACAAGAATCCTGGGGCATAATTGAAAGCACTCAGCAAAACAGTTGTCTGGAGAGAAAAGGAAGACTAATACTTTATTCAGTTAAAATTAGCAGATGAACTTCAGAGGTCAGAAAGCAATTACTTTACTGGGAATTAGTCTCAGCCACACCCCAGTCATGTGACAGTGGTATAGATCTTTGTGGCCACAAACAGACAAATTTATTTACAATTCACAGAGTTGTACTGGGATTACAGTATCTGCTTGTAAGTTTTGTGGGTACCTTATAGACTATTCCAATGCTGATATTGCAAAGCAACTAGAAGATCAGTACATTAAAATTTTATGAAAGTGGATCCAAAAAATTATTTTAAAAGTTCTTCTGGGAAATGTTTATTTGTACATTCAACATTACAATATAAATTACTGTAAGTGAGTTAAAGATTCTAAACAAAGAGCATACAAAATGCTCAAAAATAATTCATTTTCCTATATAATCACCTCTTCAGGAGGCATCGCTCCCTTGAGTTTTTTTAAGTGTACTTGACAACTAGTGAAATACTGCATAACACAGGCCCACTTTTCTGTAAAAAAACAATTACTGACTTTAATGGAGATTGCCAAATCTAGATCAGCAGTGTCCACAGCAGAAACTGGACCTCACACACTATAAAGTTGTTCAAATAATTTTTAAAACAGTATTTTTTAGCAATTGTGGCTCTAAAGATTTGCAGACTTCACAGTGGAGGAACCAAACAATAAAATCTGCTGCTAGACTGCAACTCCGACAAGTACATACAGGGGGTTTTTTTCTGTTACTGTGCTGTTATGTCTACTATGCATTGGACAACATAATGTAGTCCATTGTGCCTGTAGCTTTCCTCAGCTTGCAGTTTATAATGTTCTCTGTGGCAGTCATTATATAGCTTGCAGCCACCAACAGTTGCTGAATACACTTCTGAAGTTCAGTATAGGAGCCTGTCTTGCTCTCTGATGGACATTGAAAATGCTGTCTGTGGAGTCAGCTCATTTAGTTAGAAGATGTAGATATACCTAGTGGTACATATGTAGGTTTCCTTGAGGTTTTCTTAGAAACCGTCTATCTATTTCAGAAGAAACTATATGCACTTCTTAGCTAGAAGGACAACATGGATCAAGCTTAGGGGACAATGAAATGTTGGCAGAGAAGATGCAGAGAGATTTATCTTAGAGAAAGTTTGTTTTACAAAGTTTAACTGAGGGAAGGATCTAACCCAACACTGTAAAATTTTGAAATGCAAGCATGTAATTAGGAAAATGGTTCTATGAAATGTAATTGGATCTGTCTGCTGTGAAAACTGAATGAGTAATCATCTCCTATATGCAAATACTTAGTGCACATATATTTCAAATACAAAGTCTAAGGAGTACATACATTGTCTTCAATATATATTAATGACTAAAAGCTTCTAAATGGGTGTTCAGATATTACTGGGGGAGTAAATAATACTGTAAAAGGGAGTTGTCATTTTTCACAGCATTCTATTTAGGGAGTGCAAATGTGGTATGAACTGTTACTCATGGGAGTGTTCTTTAAATGTTATACTGCACTAGGATGCTTTCATTTTTTGTTGCTTCACTGTACTGAGGTAAAAAATTATATGTACCTTTCAGGGGTGGAGATTCTTTATAATTGAGTATAGAAACTTAAAGGAAATCAGAAAGAAAGCAATGATCTATTTCATACAACTATAGAATGACTTGGTTTGGAAGGGACCTTAAAGATCATTTAGTTCCAAGCCCCTCTGCCATGGGCATGGACACTTTTCACCAGATTAGTTGCTCAGAGCCCCATCCAACCTGTCTTGGAACACTTCCAGGGATGGGGCATCCACAGCTTCTCTCACAGAATTTCTTCCCAATATCTATTCTAAATTCATTTCCTTTCAGTTTAAAGACATTTCCCCTTTTCCTGTCACTACATGCTCTTGTAAAAATTTTCTCTCCATCTTTCTCGTAGGCTCCTTTCAGGTACTGGAAGGCTGTAATTAGGTCACCCTGAAGCCTTCTCTTCTCCACACTGAACAATCTTAAGACTTTCCTCATATTGGATGTGCTCCATCCCATCTAATTATCTTATCCTTCTAATCATCACCTCTAAATATCTCATTTTTGTGAAAGCAGTTAGGCCTGCACAGCAATATTTTTGCTAGCATTATTAGGTCAACATTAATGACATGTCCTACGCTCCAAGATTTAGCTATCTGCTGTGGGAATAAATACTCCTCCTTCAAAATGCTTTTTTTTTACTTCCTGGAGTATGGAGTGTGTTCTTGTTCAATGCAGTGGCTTTCATCACTATATATATTATATGGCTACTTCAAGACATGTATGATAATGAGAGGGTTTCATAAGTGTGTATATATATTTGAAGAGGTGCATAATAAAAAGAATGATCTCTAATCACATCTCCAGAGGTAGAAAACAAGATGATTATAATTCATTTTTCAACTTCCATTCATTCTTAAAAATACAGCGTCTCTTTCTTAAACTCATTAAACATTTCAGAAAACTTAGTCTATGTTTATGGGTAGAATTTAGGCATTTAGGCCAGGAACAGCAACATGTATTCTGAAGAATCCTCATTGTTATGAACTATTCTATGTGCATCCTCTTGGTGTAACTGCATGGGATTAAATTCTCAGCAATATATCCTATTTATACAGAAACATTTGTAAATATATTGAGAGATAAATTCTGCATCGCTAAAAGCAAATAAATAAGAAAATAAATGACCTACAAGTACCAGCCACTAAGTTGGTAATCAAATCTACAGCATCAAGTCCTGAAAAAAACCCTCAGGACTGCATATTAAATATTTGATATTATTTTCTTTTCTCCCAGAGAGAATATGACTTTCCTGTGCAAAACATTCAGGCTGGAGTTTGTGTCCTGTGCTCTCAGCCCTTCAAATTGTTTAAGACTTTAAAATTTAATCAAGGGACTTCTTAATGGAGGCAAATGAAGAGTAACATCAGAAATACATTTGACAAAAGGGTAACAAATTTCTATTTAATTATTTACAATGGCCCTATACTGCTACTTAGAGACACAAAGTAGTCAGACTCCTGAGCATCAGATCCAGCAGTCTGGAAGGACAAGGGCATCAATTTGTCCTCACATCATACAAACAGTTTTCAAGATTGCATCTTGTTGATCTTGATGAAATTACAAGTCTAGTATCTGATGCAGCATGCCAGTAATTTATGATCACAGGTCACTCCAAGCTGAATGCTTTCAGGGCACATCAAGCCTACTTGTCATTTGCATGCAACTCATTTTGTCGCCTATGAGTTGTTTTTCATCAGGCCACTGGGCAGGCATTTGCAGTTCTGGAAGGCCTGAATTTAAAAAAAAAAAAAAATAAAAATGACCTCTTTTCATCCATCACAACACTAAAACAAACATCAATGCAAAATGTAATATTAAAGCAATTAACCTATTATCTTCAGGTCAGGTATTTGTTATTTTGCCATTTACAGAATGACAAACTCTCCCACTTGGCTGCTGATGTTTGGACTGGGCCAGCTCTCTGTTCTTTCTAAATGCCATTTCAGTTTATTATATGACTATGGAGTGCTCTACTTGCCATTTGGGATTACTCCGAGTTAACTCTATAGCTGAGCAATTTTCCCTATATTGCCTATTCAAGGGGGAAAAAAAAAAAAAAAAGGCATATTTTGTAGCTATATGTTATATTGTTCTCACCTTGCAACCTTTCAGGTAGTTTTTGGTTTTGTTTTCGGGGTTTTTTTTGGCAGAAGAAACTCTCTCACTCCTAATGTATAAGATGGGAAAAAAATAAGTAAATAAGTTCTTTGATATTGTTATTTCTAATGTGATGCCACTGACAGGGACCACAAGATGCCTGTAAGAATAGCAATTTAGAAAAGCAAAGTACCATTTCTCAAGACATTTCAAAATTAAAGGCCAACTGATAGAGGTAATGCCAAGCTCCAGATAGATCTCATGGAGGAAGTTTAAATATTTGAATAACTCTGATTATGGGAAACAGGAGGCGGGTGGTGAGGAGTTCACAACAGGAATAAATTTATTAGCACTAGCCTAGGCATCTTCAGTCTATGTCTGTGCTAGTTATCTTACGTTTCTTTGCAAACAGCTCCAAAAGGGAATTCATCCCACCCAACGATAGGCATCTAAGATAAATCAGAAAAAAAAANTCATTCACATTTAGACACAGAATTGATGGTTCTCTGAAATTACACAGGATGAATCCTGCATCAGGCATATTTTTCCTCTAGGTGCAGACTATCAAGTGGGTTAAACCTTTGCTGTGGTATATTTAGTGCACAGTTTCTGTATATCACAACGTGCTCCAGCTAGCTACCATGCTGCAGAGGTCTTGCTTCTAGTCTAGAGAATAACAATAGGAATATTGACATGTTCACATAAAAGTATTCTAACACAAGCAAAAAAGTATTATTCCTGAACTACTTTTAAACTACTCAGATTAGTTTAAAACACACTCAGTCCAAAGCAGTTAACTTGAAACTGTCTCTACTGATGACACCCACAAGAGGGTAACTGTTGCAGACTATCCTGCTTCCTTGATCCATTTAGAGACTACACAATACCAGTCCAGTAAGGTTTCCATCTCAGTAGTCAATCTGGAGAGCAAATCTAAGTACTTCAACAGCAGAATGATTTATATCTCTGTTGTGATTGCATTAGGCGTATTTAGAATATGATCTCCCACTCCCACAGACTCTGAAACAGAATAGCCCAGAGAAAAGTTGCAACCTGAACATATTTGGACCCATTCATGGTGGCTTTTTTATTTTAGGGTTTTTTTGGCAGCTAGACAAATATCTATCCATTTTTTCTATTCCATGTAATATGACTAACAGCTCAACTAAACTGTCTGCCATGTCGTTCTGTCATCAATTCACAGACAAAAGAGGGGAAAAAGCATGTCTCCTTCACCTCTACTGAAACTGTCATACACAATTATAACCCAGGTCATATAATTTCCTCCAGAACATTTTCCACAACATTCATGGAAATGAAGGTGCAAAGAGCATCCAAGGTTGCATTGTCACCTACAGGAGGATTCTGAATCAGTTTTTCAGAAGTATAAGATTTGTTCCTTGTTCGTACATTCTCTAACTAAAAGACCAAGTATGCTTGGACAAAGAAGTTAGTTCTAACCTCCAGCAAATGCAATTAGGTATTGCAAGAAAAATAAAACATTATTTCTATGTTCTATTTTCCTATAATATATGCCTATCAAGCTTTGAGCAACAGTATCAATTAAACTAACCATAAAGGCTTGACATTTAATATTGAAACAGATAATAAGGGAACACAAGTGAAACCTTTCAGGGGATCAAGGGAACTGAAGGTGAGTCATAACACCTGGAAACATCCGTTGATTCTGTATGAGATTTAAAAGACAAATTACATGCAGATTATAAAAATATAATCTTATAATGGATGCAACAACTTGGGCGCTGCGGTGCCACACATCTGTTTTATATATTGCTGAATAATTTAGTAATGAATTTTAAAATTAGAATACATTGCAAAGGGCCATTAATATTGCATGAAGCATTGTTGAATAACATGATATCAAAATTACATCTGTTATAGAATGTTTCTTCCAGTAATGGTCACCTATGTTTATACATAGTCACTGCTTTTCTTAATTGTAAGTATTTTAGTGGTGTTCTGGGGAGTGAAATCAACAGATGTTATAGAGTATATAGTTCTTCCAGATGGCAAACACTCCTGCTTTAATAGCCTAAATCAGCCTTTTTTATCATCAATACCTAAACCATCACTACAAAACTGGGTGTTTTTTTCCTTGCAACTATTAATTTGGGAAAAAAATGTCATAAATTTTTCAATGTGCCCTCAGAAAGATGATGAACAATGAAGCCTTAATCCTGTAAATTTCTACTTGATTATGGCACACATTTGATTTTCTCTGAACTACCTCAGGGAAAGGTTTGAAAAGTGTGAAAACTATTGCTGTTGAAGAGAAATTGGTCCGATTTCTTTCTCTATCTGACCAAGTGTCAACATCTTTACCTTTTCAACTGCCATGCAGTCTCATCAGACAAAAACACAAGGCTTTCTGAAACAGTGGCTGGAGAACAAAACTCTGCTTTGTTGTCAGAATGTAGAAGCATGCCTCATACAGCAAATTACTTTCTACTAATATGTTATACAGTATTATTCCATAAGGATGAGATTGGCCAGTAATAATTGCTACTACTTATATTGAATAAAAAATATTTTCTCATATTCTTTCAGTGAAGGCTGTCTTCATAATAGGAGCGTAATTACTGAAATAGGATTTCAAGAAGCTGATAGAGTCTTTAATTAGCATTTTGAAAGTAATAAAAGTTTTTACATCTGACCTTTTTGGTTCAGAAAGGCACAACCCTTGGCACAGTACTGTTGCAAACAGCTACTACTGTTTTCCTTACTGAAGCTTAATTACAGAGATTTAAGTATCTACTCTCCCAAATCAAGCCTATATTCATTTTGCTGCTGTATTACTGTCAATCTCAGTACAGCTGTGAAATACAACAACCCAGCCTGTTCTACAAATGAAACAAAGAGCTTTACATTTAAAATAATGGCAAAAATTATATTCAAGGTCAGAGTTTTTTGGTTGATATTAAGATACGTTCTGTGTTTAGTCGCCTGGTAACTCCTTGGACCACCTCCTTCTCCTCTAAAGCTCACCGCATCAAGTTGACTTTGCAGGCTTCCAGTTAGGTACTTAGCATGGATGCACATTGTTTTTTTCTCCCACTCCTACCTCAAAACACAAGGTCATGTCTCCTCTCTTCTGTCCCTTGATGAGTACTCTCCAACTGAAATCTGTTATGTAGCCATCTGCTTATTAACTACTAGCATTCTGCAAAATGCATCTGTAAAAGAATCTAAATCTTTCAGGGATACCAACTAGCACTTTAGAAATACAATTTCCATTTTCTGCACCCTAGCCTTGAGAGTGAATTCCTCTACCTTCTGCCTATTTTGACATTCCTTATTGTTTTTATCTTTGTGCTTCTTGAGTGAATAGTGAATGTTCCTCTGTTTCATATTTTGTTTGTGCTACAGTTATTGTGGTAATGTATCCAAGACTTTCTAAAAGATGTTTTCTTTCTCATGTCTGTGACTGAATGCATACTGACTATAAATGATTAAATAATCAGAGCGCTAACAAAGGTCCAAATTTGGAAACTGAACTGTCATCTTTAGGATATTGAGAAGATTCTTTACTGATATAAGAGGGGTAAAAGGAAGAAACTAAAAAACTTTTCTTTCTTTGTAATATTAAAATTTCTGAGATTGAATTTGTCTCTGTTATTAAAATATTAAGAACTCCTTAGTCCATTTTTTCTTGGTCTGATATTTATAAGTGTGTTTATAAATATATGCTCTCACAAAGAACAGGTGACTGCAGGCAAAAAACACAAGAGTATGTGTTCCGAGTTTAAACTCCTGGGCAGGTTCCTTCAGGTGTTACTGCCTGTTGTTCTGCAGTTCACAGTATGTTGGTTCACAGCTTCCACTCAATTGCTATCTTTGTATGGAAGTAGATAGACACATAGATGCATTTTGGCAGTGGCAAAAGGTGGAAGAAAGACAGTGGTCTTTTAGAGCGGGGGAGGGAGTAGAAGCTTTCCAGACATGATTCTGGTGCAGACAAAAGTTTTAGCAGTAACTTACAAGACTTGCTATTAAAAAACCAAACAAACAAAAAACAAAACAAAACAAAAAACAAACAAAAAACCAAACAAAAAAACAAACAAACAAAAAACAACAACAACAAAAAAAAAACAGATGAAGAAAAGTATTATGACAGTTCATTTACTATCTAGTATATTGTGTATTTTTTGGGGTTTGGGTGGGTTTTTTTGACACATCAAGAATGACTGCATCCTACTACAGCCTGAAGGTCTCAACTTTTAAGCCATTGGGAAGGGGACTAAATCGAAAATATATTATTAATACTATGAACAGGTGTGTGGTTGATAGAGAAAAATAGGCATATAAGACAGGTGTTTAAGATCAGCAGTATTTCCAGCTTCAGGGGTCAGGCCACAAAAACAGCTGACCATGGAATAGCTAAATGCACAATGCACTATAGTGAATACACTGCGAGCCATATTTTATAGCTAGTACAGCAAACTAATTACCATGGCAGGAAAATTACTAACAATCCCATGTCTTACATAAGTGTGTCAGAGTGTAGGTAAATTATCTGAATAGGCTGTTGAGCTATTCTGAGTCATTCTAGGTAAGCCTAGCCGATGGAGCGAAAAGGTGGACGGTGCATGCTACTAACATGTAGATTCTAACATGTAGTTAGATTCTAACATGTAGTTAGATTCTAACATGTAGTTAGATACTAACAAAATCTGTTCTTACATGCTTTCTTATTCAGGATGCTTGTAGCTAGTCCACAATTCAGTGACATACTGAGTTTTAATACTTCCTACAGGGCAGTTTAAATTATCATATACTCACATAAGCATGTAATATGGATATGTATTATATAGATTATACAATAATTATTATTTTGCATGAAGACACTGCAATCATGATACAACTTTTTGCAACCCATACCAATTTTCATTGGTTCTTCATTGCAAGCATGAGGAACAAAATATGATTTTCACTCAGATTATTCACATAGGCAAAGCCTGACACTCTCAGAGGCACCACTAGTTGCCAGAGGTCTATGTAGTATAGAATAAAATTGCAACAAAATACAGGAGAGAACCAGGGAAAAATAAAGATGACTTAATATAGGCACAGATATTTTATATATGCAAAAAATAGGGTAAAGCTTTATTGAACACTACATAATTTATTATTAAAATTAAAGCCTTAATTTTTACTCTTTTATGCTAAATTCTAAATGGAAAAGACATCAGTAATGTGTGTACTGTTGTTTATTTAGTACAGGTCCATAGCCTTCAGTATATTTCAAAGCATTATTTGCTGCTTTCTAGATTTGAATTTGTCTCTCAATCTTCCTCCAACAGAAAAGTACCAGCTGTGATGATCAGTAATTCCTTTTTTTTTTTATAACAAAACATGTAGTGCCATATCCAGAGATAAATTAGTCTGGTGGGTTCAGAGATGGGAGTCAGCAAAACTAAAGAAAGAATGAATTACCTAAGAGCAGAACAACAAGTCTGAGAAAAGACTCACGCTGAGTGTACCATGGCATGGATAGATGTGCAATGTAATCAGCATAACAAAAATAATTGCTTTACTTACAGCTGAAATGACTCCAAAATTTCTGCCCAAAAATTATAAATGAAAATGACTTCCTCTTAAAATTTCTGAACTTTTTCTATTTTCTGTCAAGTTTAAGTATTTGTTATTATTAAAACTATCTCAAATGTTAGCACCAGTTCATTGTTTTGATTTCCATTAACTGTAATAGACATGTGCTTTGAATCCCTACAAGAGGAGATATCCACTTGTAAATAATAAATGTATTATATTTAAGAAAAAATGTATTTTACACATCTGTCTTTGTCACCACCTTGAATTCAATGCAGCTTCAGAGATGATGTCTTTATGGACAGAAATTACCTCAAAAATTATTTCCGTGACTTAAAGATCTATAGTGACTTATAGTAATTGTATTTTTGAATTGAAGGATCCCTGTTGGCATTGAAGAAAACAGAAATATCTACAATTTTATAGACAGAAAGTTGACTTATTGATGCCATTGAGAGTGTGAAAATAAGACGAAAAACCTCACGAGTGCTATGTCTGGCACGCGGCACTGCCAGACAGCACTAGCCAGCAGGTCCCCTACCCCCTCCTTGGCATGTGCCAGTACACAGACATAGGCCGAAAACAAGAAAAAAGTATTTTCATCATCTGAACTCTCCCAAAAGTGTGTCACGGACACCATGTAGTTATACACATGCAAACAAATGTAGTCCTGCAATAGCAGACAAAGTAACCAGATCAGTTCATAACCAGGTCCCAGCAAACTAGCACTAGCTACCTCAGCACAGTTACAGCCTCTTAAAAATGTAGCTTTTCAGAGTGGCACATGCCTAATCTTGTGTCAAAAATTGCATTCAGGCTCTGTCTGACAATGATGCTGCAGGGCAACATGCACACCTTACAAGGAAACAGAGGGAAAAACAACATGTAAATATTTCACAGGACTTCTGAACCAAATTTTTTTTCTCAGTAAGGATGGGATCTCACCTGAAATAGTTTTATAGCTCTGCAGTACAGATATGTACACTGTAGCTGAACACATTTGTCACCCTTTGCAGTCAATGAGAGAAATGGGCTCTCTTAAAAGCACAGTCCATCTTACTGTTGAATAGACCTGTTGGTTGGTATTACCAGACAAAACATTATCTATTTACTTACAACTAATTTGGATTTGGCTTAAACAAACAAACAAACAAACAAAAAGTATTGAAATATAAATCAGATAATTAATGAAGTCCAAGGAGCATGAAATCTCTGTATGACTTTAGGAACAGTATGGTGCCTCAATAAAACAAGGTAGCTACCTAAATAAAAGTCTCATTTTGTTCAGTTGTTCACAAGCTACAAGTAGTATGTGAAGACACTAGAAATATTCAGTTACAACAGAGATGATCCCAGTCAACACTGTGTCAATATTCAAAGTACAAAACACATGGCCTCCATCAAATCATAGAACCATGGAACGGTTTGGGTTGGAAGGGACATTAAAGAACATCTAGTTCCAACTCCCTGTCATGGGCAGAAACACCTTCCACTAGACCAGTCTGCTTAAGTCTTGTACACTCCCAGGAACAGGGCATTCACAGCTTCTCTGGGTAACCTGTTCCAGTGCATCACCACCCTCACAGTAAAGAACTTCTTCCTTATATCTAATCTAAGTCTACCCTTTTGCAGTTTAAAGCCATTAATGTTTGTCCTATCACTCATATGCCCTTATAAAAGTCACTCTCCAGCTCTCTTGTAGATCCCACTTTGGCATTGGAAGGTGCTATAAGGTCATCTTGAAGCTGCCTCTTCTCCAGGCTGACTAGCCCCAGCTCTCTCAGCCTGTCTTCATTGGAGCAGTGGCCAGCACTTTGATCATCTTCATGATTCTCCTCTGGACTCACTCCAGCAAGTCCCTGTCTTTCCTGTTCTAAGGACTCCAGAGCTGGAAACATATTCCAGGTGGGTCTCATGAGAGTAGAGTAGAGGAGCAGAATCACCTCACTCGATCTGCTGGCCACAGTTCTTTTGATGCAGCCCAGGATATGGTTGGCTTACTGCAAGTGGAAATTGCTGCGTCATCGTGAGCTTCTCATCAACAAACACTCCCAAGTCTTTCATTCAACCTATACTTATGCTTGGGATTGCCATGACTCAGGTACGTGATCTTACACTTGGTCTTGTTGGAATTCACAAAGTTCACATAGCTCCAAGCCTGTCCAGGTCCCTCTGGATGGCATCCTTTCCCTCCAGTGTGTCAACCATACCACACAGTTTGGTGTCATCATCCAGCTTGCTGAAGGGGCTCTGAATCCCACTGTCCATGCCATTGATCCCTGAGGAATACCATTCATCACTGGTCTCCACTCGGACATCGATCTGTTGACTGCTATCCCAGAAGTTCCTAAACTTCCACGGACTACATCTTTCCTCAGTTCCATTATTAAAGTTTCAATTTTAAACTGAGAAAGAAGAATTGTGTCGACTGGTCAAAAACTGAGAGACAGTAAATTTAGGCTGGTTTGACCCAGCAGCAAGCAGCAATTCTGTTTACAAGACAGTTGTCTTGGATACTGCATTGAGGAGTGAACTCAACACCATGGTTTCTTCCTATTTATGCTTCACCTGACTTGGAAGGACTGGCCACACTGAATAACATTTATCTCAGCTAGTTTTAGGTTCTGAATCAAGCACTGTTCCCGTCAGCTTCTCACACAGTCAGTGGAGAGCTGAATCACCTCTAGAAGTGCCTGTTGCAATGTAGCCACTCAAGTTAGATTTCTAAATTTAAGTGAAATTAATGCAGTCCTGATTAACTGCATGAAAATGGTCCCCCAAGGCCAAACTTCAGGCATAAAGGTGTAGGAGAGAAGCTATTTATTCCCGCAGGCAAATTTTTGTCCAAGACATTCGGATGTGTTACAAACCAAATGTGTGATAAATATGGAGCTGACCCAGCTAAGAAAAGTGATTGTACCTTAGCCAAAAGCTGAAAAAGTAGTGTTAACATGTAAACCGAGGAAAGATTCTTATTATATTTTGTCATAGGTTATATAACTGAAAATACAGAATTTCTCATTTGACTTCAGTAAAGACAGTACCCAAACTACTTGGCTTTTGTAGATTTTCAACACAAATGTGGGCAATGTTTAGTTAGTCAGTAAAATAGTGTTGTTTTTTTTCTTGATGTACAATGTTTGCCAGTATCAGCATGGTGATAAACACAGACCTGTCTTGGAAAGTATTTTTGTCTTCCATTTCCAAATGGAAGACACTGCCAGACAGTCTGCCTAAAGCTTTCTGATTTTTTGAAACAGAAGGTATTGTGGAGCTGTGGTAGTCATTCCACAGTTAAGGTTTTAAGTACCTTCCATTATAAGCTCAATTAGGCCCTTATATCTAATTTTAACATCAGACTGTTCTATTAGAAATTTCTCTTGTGTGGTGTTCTGAAAGAAGATGATTTTTCTTTTCCCCTAGAAAGTTTGAGGGTAATTGGACAAGGCATTTGTGAGATCTGAGAGGCTGTAAAATCAGTGGTAATTTGCATGTTACATTATCCTAATGTATTTCAGAACATCATATCCCCAAAACAGCATGTTGTAGAAATGGCAAATGTGGTTTATTCTTCTGTCTTCACTGAGAACTGAGGAATTTATGATCTTTACAGGACTCAACAGAACTACCAGGGCTGGGGTAGAAGCAGACCTTAAAAGGTTTCCAGGAGCTGAGCTGCTGTGAGAGCTTCAGTTTAGTAGGTACTCAGCAAAAGCAGTCTGTGGGAACATCTTCTTGCCTGAGAATATTTTAAAAGATGAAATTAGGAATAAACAGAAATATTAGATTAAGTTTTCTCTTACAAAAAAACAAAAACAAAAACAAAAAAACCCTTAAAAATAATTGACACTAATTTTCAGATATGTCTTTCCATTAGTTTAGAAAAACACTTTGTAAGAACATTCTGCAAGAAATAAGTAATTTGAATGTCAGTAAACTGTAGCATTTTTAAATAAGTTTAATAAAACCTAAAAATCAGAAACTCTAACATTCCTATGTGAAGTACCAACACCTCCATTATTTCTTTCTCCTACTCTTGGTCATGTAGCTTTCAGGTATTGTTGAAATGCCATGTATTGACCTTGACTTTTAAGTAATGAACCACAATGTTTTATTACTGCAAAAAAATATGGTTAAAATATAGGTACCATAAAGTACTGGAAAAAATATTACAAATTTAAGCAAAAAGAAATTATACTTCTGTGCTGTTTAATTCCCTTT
>VWZG01002128.1:15674-67420 GCA_013396735.1 Grallaria varia
GTTGTTATTACAGGTAATTGATAAAATTTCTAATGTAAATCTTATGGTTTCATTTTTCACACTTTACTTAAAGAAGGCTAAAAACCATAGATTTAAAGCAAATGCCATATTTATAAGCCTGTAAACTGGGCAACAAAATATAACTATTAGAAGTTAAAGACTAAAATTTCCCTCCAACTTGCATACAAATAAAAATTATAGTATAATAATATTTTATATAACTTACTGAGAGGTTTACTGTACTTNTGATTATTAACACAGCTGCTACGCAAGACATGGAAAGGAAGTTGTTTCAACTAACTTCAGTCACTTAAAATTTAGTGACCATGTCCAGTGTAGTAGTCTCAAACTCTACTTATCCCATGAAACTAGAGAGCATCTCCAAAAAGTAATTTATCCCTTTTGAAGATACCAATACAAAGTTCAGTTTCCTCAAAATAGGAATTCTCTGTTTCAAGTGCTCTAGGACACATGAGACATGAAGATTGGGTTGCCAGATACAGCAGAAGAGACCCCTTTGGAGCTGTTGCTGAAAGCAACACAAAGCATACCAAAATACTTAAAATGTCACTAGATTGAAAGTTTTGGGAACTGAATTATTCCTGGCAGCCAAGTTCAAACTAAATATACAACTTTCTTAGTGACTTAAATTAGGTAAGAGTATTGCCACACACACTTACAGGCATAAACATAAGTCTAATGAGTGGGTTTGTTAGCCATGAGACTTTTTTTACAAATTATGTTACCTGGAGAACAGTCAGTACAGTCTGTCAATCTATGCACAGTTATACTGTCACAGAGATTCAATGAAGGTATAAAAGTGACTTCTATGCCAAGGACAGCAAGCACAGAGAGTTCATATGTCCTTAACTTGTAAAGAAAATCGCTATTTAGTAAAATAATTAACCACATTCAAGAAACATGACTTTCATCTACTTTAAGTGCATGCTTAAACTTAGCAATTGTCAAGCTTTTTCTGAATGAGAGCTTAAAAGATGAAGGTTAGACACAAGAGAGAGGAGAAAGAGACTGCCCCCAAAAAAACTGAAGATAAGAAAGCTAAAAATATTTCCTTCTCTCTAGAGTAATACATTTTCTTGGAAATACATAATGATCTCACTACAGTGGTGCTCCTCTTACAATGAAAATTTATTCTTAAATGATTTAGCAATGGCAGTGTATAATGAATAAATTATATATGAAGATTAAGTACGGCAACATTAGAGTGTCAATTGCAACTTTTTTTTTTTTTTTAACAGAATTAAGCCAAGGATATTTTAGTAAGTGCTCTAATATTTGAAAAAGCTGTGAACAATCTAATAGCTCCAATGTGTGAACACAGTTTTACACAGATAATTCCACAACTCTCCACTGTATTTATAGTTGCATTCTAACACAAACTGATTTTATTTTATGCATCATGTAAGAGAAGCTCTTAAAAGAATTTAAGATATTATTTTTCTCACTAAGATAAAAATCTTGAGGTTGAGAGATGCTCCTGTAATTGCAGGTTTTTGGAAAGTTTGAGGTGCTTTGTGCAAATTTTGCCAACATATTCTTCCTCTTTCATTTGCAATTGATGACATATCAACATCTGAACACAGTTAAAGGTGTTTACACTTAATAGACCACTGAAGCAATCGATATTAACCAGATGATTAGGTCTGCAAGTTTCTTGTGCCATGAAAGAATCTTGTGTAGATATATGAAGTCCTATTTACAATTATTCTTCTAAGTCAATAAGCTGTTTGACTCTTGTAGCTTAGTCATTTTAACATCAAGGGAGTGATATGTAATACTCCTTGGTAATCAGTTGATAGCAATCATATTTTCAGCTTAGGGGATGTCCTACATGCAAGTGTGAAAAATAATAACAAAAAAATGTTACTGTGTTCTTTAATAGTATCCTAAATCAATATGACACATTTTGTTACTCATCTTTCTTCAAAAAAATACTAGATTATTACTATCTCCTATCAAAGAACTAGCAAAGAGAACCCACCTCAAATCAATTTAGAATCACAGATTCTCTTAATGATTGAGATCCACAGTGCAGAGATTTTATTTTTTAAGCTGACAAAATTATCTCTACCTTTGTTTTAAAATCCTCTCCTGCAAATAAATCAAATAACACTGAATAGCAAAAAATAGTGTGAGAAACTGGGGTTCTTTAGAATGGCATATATTTGATAGACATTAAAAAATTATTAAATCCTTCTCCTTTTGCTATTTGGCATGAGAAGTTTAATATGTTTTGTTTCAGTCTACAGAGGGCTTTGTGACTGTACATTACATGAAACCGAAGAAATGCAGAGTGGACAACTCTTGATTCAGGGAACTAATAAGCTCAGTAAGCCATAATGAATCATTGGGTTTTTTTACTTTTCTTACACATTTGGGAGCCATTAAGCAATTTTTCCTATGAAGGAAGCAAAGGAAGCACTGTCCTCCTACAGTGTCTAAATAACAAGCCACTTCAAGACAAATACAAGCTGAGGAATTTGTGCAACAGAAGTGCTACATGTGGGTTATATATGGCTAAAAAGCCCATGGTGAAAATTTTGCCTCTCAGATATCCTCTGACTGCAGGAATCCTGGACACAGATAGAGATTCTGCTGTCTTTTTGAAGTACTGTATAGTTAAGAATTTTGATCCTTTACCATAAATCTTCAGTTTGCCACAGGATGGTAGAAAGTGTTCTGTGGTCTGTGATATACAAGGTCATATAAACTTCTGTAGACCCTTTATGGGATACTTACCTACAAACTCATAGGATTTGAACAAGAACATTTCCTGGCCTTTTTTAATTCTATGACCCCAGTATTTGACCTTCAGAGCACAGTATGTAAAATTAGTTCTACAGGTTATACATTTCATCTCTAACACCCAAAAATAGTTTTGTCCAAGTCTTCAGTCCTATCGCTGCACATGCACCATGCTTCTGAAGAAAATTGTAAATTCAAAGGTTTGAAGCTTTGATGAAGTGTTTGAACTGGAGATGAATCTGAGGAGACAATCTGGCATTGATACTGAGCAACACGAAATTCCACGTCTGAAGAAGGATGAGGAAATAGCTGGCTATTGGTGCTGATTAAAAAGCATTTTTACAATCAGACACAGAACTTTGCTGTTCTACATTACATTGCTGAAGTCTGAACATGCACTTAGTTAAATAAAAAATAAAATTCCCATGTATTTCAGTGATTGTCAGACTAAACTCCTGACAGGATCTTTAAATACAGAGGAAACCTTCTCAGTAGCACATACTTCCACTTACAGTTTTCAGAAGACATTAAAGAAATTACAAATGAAGGTTGATTCTACTTTGTCTTTTCCTGCTACAGTTTAGTTTAATAAATTATAATTGATCCATAAATAGCAGAGAGTGGATGAAAAGGAAGTGCCACAGCAAGAAAACAAAGGTGACCTGATACATGATACCTTTCTGTCTGTCAAGGCACTTCTCATGAAATACTGACGGCACCTTAAGGAAATAAGTATGAATTATAGTCATAGGGAGCAGAGGGAAAAAAAGATGCTAAACTTGTCTTTCTTTCTTTAAAGGTTATTTCTAATTTTTCATTTAATCTCCTTAATGAGATGCCTGGTTTTGCCCCAGACATATTTTCCTGCTTCAACAGGTGACAGGTTGAACCCCAAACTTCAAATATTAGAAGGTAATAGCTAGTTAAAGAGTTTTTAATAAGAATCATAAAGAAAAAAACCATCTACAAGTGTTCAGAAATTTAAAAGATTCAGAAGTGAATGACCCATTCCTGAGTCTTAAATGTTAATTTTATACAGCTGATTTTTGAAATAAAAGTGTATAGGCTCCAGCATAAAGTATTACATTGATATTAAATAAATGAGGATGTTAAGAAGTCAGCCTACTTACAGTTTATGGACTATGTTTCATATTCAGTGTCAGGTTACAAACATCACTTTGAACCTGGGCCTTGCATGTCGTCTTCTTCCAGCTCAGCATTGAGTTAAATCCCACAGATGGTGTTCTGAGAAATTCTTGCTTTTATCACAGAGCAGACAACAAGAGTCATTAAACTTTGATGACATAAATGGGATAATATTCAACAAAGAGATGCATGCAATCCAGAATATTTTTATTTTAAGTTTGTGTGTGAAAGATAGCATTAGTTGGTAACCAATTACCTCGTAAAAGCTTTGATAACTGAAAAAGCTGGTAGACAATTTATAACAAAAGGTTTGCTAAGACTCTTCTCTCCAGGATGGGTACACTCTAATTACTCTCATAGTCCTTGTCCACCAATTACCCATAGGATAGGACCTAATGAAGGGCACAGAAGCTTCCTCTAACCATTAGCTTGCCTTTCATCCCCAACCTATGTATCAGTGATACAAGGGCATACACCCAGGTCTCTTTCATTGTGTCCATGAGAATTTCTGTTGGATTACTCAGTTCACATACTGTCTTGTAGGATTGGAGTGAGACAGACTGAAAGGAGAAAGTCAGCTGCAGAAATGCAAGGATATTTCATGGCCTGGAGGAAATACTGTATGCCAGAAGAAATGCAAAGAAAGGTATTGGACTCTTTTACGAGCCTTTTCCCAACACCTAAGGGTGCTCACCACTTGTGATAAAACTGAGACAGAGAAGTTCATGCAGGTAATTAATTTTTTGCATGTTCTGGTCTTCTGTTAGCAGAGCATGACATGTTTATATGTCTCTCTGAAGACTGACTGTAAACCCAGAATGTTCTATTATGTTTTTGTGGGAAAAGGTGTTCAAATGACAGTAGAAGCTGAGCAAAAGCAATTGCACCAACCACTGTTGCATCCTGTTGATAAGAAGCAGTAAAAGACAGAGACTTGTGCCCTGAAAGGATGCCAGAGGTTGTAACTACGCTGCTAAATGGACCCACTGTGGGGAGTGGTCCCTGCCTGCAGACCAAGAGGTACAGAAAACCCCATGCTTGCTGAGCACTACACCAGAATAGTGCTCCACATTGTTGAGCACTGGTTCACTAGAGCAGATTGGCTATATCCACAATATATAGAAATCAGTGATGGACTTTTTCTGAGACTCATATGGGCAAGGTGTAATGATGGTTGTTGGAGTTTTGTTTTCTTTCTTTCTTTCTCTGCAGAGCAAAGTGAATAATGTGAAGGCTCTGATGCAGCTCACCAAAGTGATCATTTCACAGCATGAAAGTGAGGCCATGTATTGCATGCCCAGAGGTGTGTAGTTAAGGCATCTAGGAGGTTGGGATAATATTGAAGGGAGGAAACAAACCTGCTTCACTCTTGTCTACCACAGCTTTTAAAAAAGTAAAAATGGATATATTTGAAGGTTAGCTACTTGATGCATTGTGAGCTTCAGCATGAATTACCATTCATGCAGACTGGAGCAGCAGGGAACCTGTATACCGGGGGGATCTTGGAACTTAAACTGATTAACACCAGAGATGTACTCACAATGGGCAGTGAGGAAACATATTCAAGCTAAAAGAAGTTAAGCAGTGCATATTCCCCTGTGTATCTGGGGTAAATGTACCTGGAATAGGTAATAGCTAATTATCCTTCCAATATGTATCCATTTCATTTTTAATTCAGTCTTACTTAAATAATAAGTGATTTCTTCTCCATGATGATATGAGGCAAGGTTTAATCCTGCCAGAGAAGGTACCGGGCTTTAGAAGGGAATAGGAATGCAAGAAAATAGGAATGCAAGAAATACTATCACTTATAATGTTTTATACCAATGTACAAGAGCTGTCTGGATAATTTAAATTCTTTTTAACCTTCTCTTTTACACCTTTTTTAACCTTAGTTTTTGATATTTTCTCTCCTTGCATTGCCACCATCTATTTGAAGCTCCTGTTCCATTCATTCTTTAAGAATTTAGGTAGAAAATTGCCTTCACAGTTAAAAAAATCTCTTGTTTTTTGGGGGGTTTTTGTTTTGTTTTATTTGCTTGTTTGCTGGTTTGGTTTGTTTTTTTTTTATAAAGTACAGTCTCTACATATAAGTGCTGAACTGAGATGGTCTTTTCTTAATGACAGTGACTCAAGTAATAAAAATTCCTGTTTGTAAGTAGACATCACTGATACGTCAATGCTTATCACTAAATTTAAATAATATTAGTAAAACCCCTTCTCTTTTTAAGGAAGATATGCTCCTCTGGCATTCTACCCTCTATTGGCACCATATGATCAGGTCAAAATAAGAGTCACTTGGGGAGTGTGGAAGAGCAAATGATTCACAGTGAACAATTTAATAACAATTAGCCTGTTTTCCATGTGTCAAGTGCCCACAAGTAGCTTAATACTTTCTCAATTATTCATTCCCTGCAACTGTTCACCACATATTTTATCTCAATTACACGGATTTTAAATTCTTCATTTGAACTGTTTATTCAAATGCAATATTATTTTTCTTGACATAGAATTTTTTTTTTTCCAATGAATGGAAAAATGTAAATGTACTCAGGTATGGGGTGCAAATATTTTAGATTAAAAATTCATAATTTACTCTCTCAAATATTTGCTCTGTGAGCAGTAAACACATTTTTAGTAGAACATTTTTACTAGAATACCTGCAAATATTGAGAACAACTATAAGACATTTAATAGTTATATTCTGTTTGTTTAGGTGGCCTCCTGGAATGGGAAACCAAATCAACAGAAAAGATTAACCCAAATCTCCCCCAACACCCCAAAAAATAACTTCTGGCCACTTTTAAAATAAACAGGTCTAATATTAATTTCTTTATTTCTTAAGGCAGTTTCTTCTGGGTAGTCTTTAAGGTTTTGGCATAAGTTCTGATGTTTCTCTTTTCCCTATTCTTCTTTAAAGCACTTGGATAGGCACTGAGCAACCTTATTTGTGAAATCTATCTGTAGCAGCACAGAGATCAGCCTCACCCCTTGGCCAGGAACAGCTGATTAAGAAGTGTAATGTGGCCTCTATTTTTACTAGCAAAAGTGACAGCCCTTTGGTGAGCTCTCGTAAGTTCTCCCCCCTCTCATTTCAAAGTGCTTTACACGTGTTGCATATTCTTTCTTTAAAAGCTAGTTAAGCAGGAATGATCAAAACAGCTATTAAAGCCATTTACCTCGTCTGTGCTCTTTGCAATCTTTCACGATGGTAATGAGGCTCGCCAAAGAAGACTATTGAGATGTTACAGTGTTTACTAGGATCTACTGCTTTTCAACCCTGTTATTCTTTTGCATCCTGCTGAACCCATTGATCACTCATTTGTATTGCACATGGACTCACTCAAGCATACACAAGGTTTAATTCATCCAGCTGTTACTACTGTGCTTGACCATAAAGGAGAAACAGCTCATGCATGACCCTCCTTTTTGTTAACTCTGATGCCTTTAGCACTATTTTTCCTTTAATATCACATGTAAAGAGGACCCAAAGTTTATTTTACTGAAAATGCCAAATTCACTGTAAAGCTAAATATGAATATCTGAAACTGGTGGACATAAGGTTAGTAAAGGGTGAGGGGCTAAGACAGGCTTTTCACTGGAAGCCACTGAACAGACAGAAGGCAGATACGGCTGTTGCCATTTGATATGCTGACAAAGGCTCTAACTGCTGCTCAGTTTCTTGTTTGTAATTATATTCACAACTTTAAGTGCTGAGACTTGGTTCCCCTTTTCCTTCATGTCTTTTATCCTTATCACTTCAATATCTTTTCTTGAGAGATTTGCGTGCAGTTTATCACTGCAGCAGAATTCTCAACATCATTTTGTTCTTATCATACCCATGTTCTCCGAAATTGGAAATGCCTTTAGACCAGCAGAACTGGTGGTGATAATCATGATCAGTCAAGAGTCCAGATGCCCAGACAAGCTTGTAGGGATGGGGAACATCCAAGGTCAAGCTGGGATGTCATCAGCAAGTCCAGGACAAGATCAGGACTGGAGACAGCAAGAAGCATCAGACATAGCCCAGGAATTTTTGGGCAGGTCTACAGTGATGAGACAGGTCTGAGTCAAGCCAGAAAATCAAGCCTGCAATATGCTGTATTTATCCTGGTTTCACCAAACCTTTTGTTTATTGAGCTTTACTGAAATTGCAATTACCAGCACCTATACCAATCAAGTGGGACATCCAAACAAATAGTTTGACCTGATATATCACCTTTTTTTTTTCCTTCTTACCATAAATCTAGGCATACTCTGTGGTAGCTGTAACAAGAAAGAAAATAAAGAATATTGTCAAGAACACATCTTTTTTTTCATAACATATTCTTATTTGCAAGGCAAACAATGCAAGTCTGTTTAACTGCTAGCAGTGTGGCATTGCATTTTGGGGGGTCTGTGTTTTGCGTTATTCATAGCCATATCCTGCAGTCTTTTCCCTAAGTATCTTCAGAATTATCCTGCTGAATGCCTATTCTGAAGCAAGGTCTGATCTTCCACTATGTCTGTAGTGATACTCGTTTTTCATGTTGTCCCCAAAGTAGTTCTCTCTTGTGGTCCGAAAGAGGGAGCCGGGAGAGAAGCACTGCACAAAGGGATCCCACGAGGTCTGGGGCCGTGATGCAATGCTCAGTTTAATGAGGGTACACAAGGGTTTTATAAACTCTGGCGTGGAATGTACCAGAGAATGGGATGGAGCATGAGACAGACAACCAGGGAAATGAATCGGGATAGGGACAGAGGTGAAGGGGGAGGAAAGGGCGAATGGTGGCTGTCTCCTCTCTGCAGCTTCTTCAGCCAATCAGAGAGGGAAGCAGGGGAGCAGGGAGAGGGCATGCCTGGGCATGCCTGGGAAATACAAATCTTGGGAAAACATACAATGTATGTATTTGTAAATACATGCTAAGGGTGAAGTCCGCATAATAAAGCCCTTTCATTCACTGCATATCTTCTTCCATTCCTGAAATAGTTCCTGTTCTGATTCTTGGTCCTCCACAATTCTGTACTGCAGTTACTGTATTTTTACAAACAACAGATGCTCCTTTCCCCTTCAGCAATTGCTGTCAAGATGTAGCATCAGAATAGGCCACCTTGGCAACAAACAAACATAAAATATGCCATTACAAAGTCAGGACTACAGATCATCCTTCTTGGTGCTAACTGCTCTGGCTGGAGAGGTGAACATAATTCCAGCTCTTCTGACTTTTCTCTGGGTTTAGAAAAACAGAGCTCCAAGAACACTTGAGATTTTGGCAAAAGAATTAATTTAATGAATTGTGCTCCGACTAAAAACAATCATATGTGGTCAGTGGGTAAGAATCATACCCATACCAGTGCAAAAGGATGGTAGAAAGCAGCATGTACCCTTCTACTTCTAAGCTAACTTCTAAGCTCCTATCTAGAATTGTTTGGCTGTGAACGGGAAAAAAAAATCCTCTAGCATAATAATAGCTATCTTCTATCTTTTATCAGAGACATTGAAGAGGTTTTTTGACAATTACAGGTCAAGCCTTAAAAAGGCATGTGAAGGTAAATCAAATTATCTTATATCTAGTCTCATTGACTTTTCCTTAGGTTCTGTGGACTGTAAATCAGTACTGTTTGATTATTACTTTTTCCCAGGCTCTATGTTTGATGCTTTCTTTTCTCAGTGAAATTCTTAAATATAATTGTATATTTTTCTTTTAAAACCTATGTTCCAGTTATCTAGTTTTCAGTACATAGTTTACAGATACTTGTAAATTCAGGAAAGCTGGCTAAGGGAAAAAAGCTGTACTGTCAGAGAGTTTAATTCTGGACATTGCACTTCCATTGTAAAAGTGTTCAAGGGGCTGAAAATCATTAAAAATTACTGTCACTTAAATCCTTCAGTTACTACAGCTGAATCACAAATTAGTTCAAAGAGTCTCATGGCCTGAGTTAAGTCTGGTAAAATGATTATCTTTCCTGGCCTGAGAAAGTATGAACCTCTGAAATTACTTGTATGTTACAAAGTTATGCCCGTTTAAGCCTTGTGCCAACAAACTGAGCGTAATTTGTACAGATACACAATTGTGAATTTCCTTTAAAGCAGACAGGAGAAAGCTGATTTGCCGGAGTTTGCACACCAAAGACCCTGAAGAAAATACAGGTCAGCTAGTCTTCCAACATACTTTAACTTAGACCTTCTTGCCTACTGGCATAATGATTGCACAAATTTAGAGTTTCCTTTATACATTAGTAGAATTAAAGCAAGTAAAAATGATTCCAAGTGAGTTTAATGGGAAGTTCTCTAATTTAAAGAACATTATGAATAATTTTTGGACTTCTCCCATAGAAATTAATGGTGTGAAATGTCTATTACTCCACCTATTTCATCCCGTACAGTACAATAAATCTACCCTGGACTTATTGGAGTATATCTTAGATGAGGAAGTAATGAGAAGCTGTCTTAGAAAGCAGCACCTACTTGGCCAATAATTTGAGAAAAAAATCTGACCACATAGAAGGGGAAATCTATAACAGATTAATTAGACATACAACTCAAAAGAAATTTGCCATTCAGAAGTAAAATATAAACAGCAATAGAACCCCTTCTAATATGTCTAATTTTGCTATACTATTTATAACAAAAATTGCACAAAAAATCCAGCCATTCTGACCCATTTCTAACTTTCTAATAATGTGGTGCCAACAGTGATTTCATTCACAGAACATTACTAAGATATTTTTGCTTTTACAATATTTTAGAACACATTATTATATAAAGCAAGAAGTAGACACTGTGATCACCTTTCCTCCGAAATGCAGACAGAAAAGATAGCACTGTCCTAGGTACTCCAGAACTGCTGAATGTAGAGTGCAGTCCCAATATCAACTCAATATTGTCTTGCTTGTATATGCAATACTCATACCAGTTATTTCAGTTCAAGTGTCTTAAAGAAAGCTAACGTACAGCTGATGAACACTCTGATAATTGAATTTATTTTTTGTCCAGTCACACTGCCCTGGAATATAATTTCGTATTTTCCATCTTATTCAGTCTGGACTGGAACAGGTTGTCCAGGGAAGCTGTAGATGTCCCATCCCTGGAAGTGTTCAAGGCCAGGTTGGATGGGGCTTTGAGCGACCTGCTCTAGTGAAAGGCATCCCTGCCCATGTCAGAGGGGCTAGAATGAGGTGATCTTTAAGGTCTCTTCCAACCCAAGCTATTCTCTGATTCTGTGATTCATATCTACACATAAGGCAGCCAGGGACAGGTGACTATTCCCCAAGACAACCTTAATGCCAGGACTGTTAAACCTAGCCTCTTGTACAGCACATTGACTATATTCACAGTCTGTGGTATCCCTCTGACCTCAAGGCACCTGTCCTAGTTATAGTGGCTGGGACCAGTTTATCACTGTGGGAATGTAACTGGAACTGTGTATTCCATACCCTCTCTGCCATTTATCATGAACTGTTAACGATGCATTGTTTGCAGCGGCTGCCCAGGACACACCTGACACCTCAGGCTATGGACTCTGTGCATGGGAATACAGAGATAAGAAGGTTCCCTGTCTTCACACCAATGATTCAGGTGCGATAACTTCCCTCCAGGAGTCATTAGCACCTTCACACCCAACCTGAGGGGTCATGTCTGCTAATGGGCCATCAAGTAGACCAAAAATACCCTGTGNAATCTTTTAATTAAATTGTAGTTCTGACTTCTAAACTCTTTTGAGTTGGATTCATTTCTCCTGCCGGTTTACTTTTAAAACCAGCACAGCACCTTTACTACTTGGAGAAAAAATTCAGGTCAAGTACCTGAAATAATTCAAGAACTGTTTTGGATACTTGCTTGAGAAGGGCAGTGCTTAGCCAACAGCCACAGCCAGTTTGGTGGTCTTCTCTGTCTTTCCAAACATCCTAGTAATTATTGGGCACTGTGTTTTATTAATATATTGTAAACAAACAAACAACAACAACAAAAAAAACCAACCAAAACCTACATTAGTTATTGCACATTATCTAAGAAAATTACTTCCATTTGCTGTGTAAATAGTCTGGCACCTTCTTTTCAAATAAGATCTATGAAGATAATCATTATATAGTAAGTTTTTTATTGCAGTACATTTGGCAACCCTATCACAGAATGTGTAAGGTTGGAAGGGACCACTGGAGGTCGTCTAGTCCAAACTCTCTGCTGAACATGGTCATCTTAGAGCACATTGCACAGGATTGCATCCAGATGTTCTTGAATACCTCCAGTGAAGGAGATTCCACAACCTCTCTGGGCAAACTGTACCAGTGCACAATCACCAGCACAGTAAAGAAATTCTTCCTCATATTTGGGTGGAACTTCCTGTGCATCAGTTTCACCCTGTTGCCTCTTGTTCTATTGCTTGGCACCACTGAGAAGAGCCTGGCTCCATCCTCTTGACATCCACCCTTCAGGTACTTACATGCATTGATGAGGTCTCTTCTCAGTCGTCTTTTCTCAAGGCTAAACAGGCCCAGCTTCCTCAGCTATAAGTAAGAGAGATACTGTAGTCCCCTAATCATCTTTGTTGCCCTAAATCAATATGTTATTTCTCAATTCCAGCCTACAGCTACTGCTGATTAGCAAGGAGATTTAAAAAACATTGACAATGTCTTTCAATGCTAAAATTTTACTGGAAGCTTTTAAAACTGTCAGGGTTTTTTCCCCAAATGAAGTGCACTGCTTAAAGAAAAGTAAATGAAGCTAAACATGTACTTGATATTGATTCAGTCTACACAACAGATGGCAACATGGATGCAAATAAAGTGCTTTTCCTTTTATTATTATTATTAGTTAATATTTACATCACTGGAATGCCCAGAGGCCTCAGTCAGGAGCAGAGACCCATTATCCTAGACACTACACAAATATGCACCGGAACATTTTGTTCCAGTATCATCTTTCTCCTGCTGCACACTAAACTCATTGATGACTCATTTGTACTGCCCAGAGAGTCATTCAAGCATACAGAGGGTTGATTTTCTCCAGCTGCTCTGAAAAGCTTTTAACCTAAGCAGCAAGGGAAAGAAGGAATGTAAGAAAGCAAGCTTCATAAATGCAAAATTTTACTTTGAAGGTTTTGTCTTATATTTCTTATAACACAGATGTGTTGGAATACCCTCTCTCTTTCTGTTTTTTCAGGTTAACTTCTTAGTTTCTCACTTTTCCTCCATAACACTTGTTTTATTAAACCTGTCTCTTTCACATTGATGCATTCTCCTTGCTTATTCTCCATTGCTTTCATGGCATGTGCTTTTACGGGATCACCCTATATCCTCCAAGACACTAGGAGCAATACAGGAGTTACAAAGAGTATGATATTCATTGGCCAAAACATACATCTCTAAATATTAACTAAACCAGTGCATTCAATTTTGAAATTCAAAATGTTCCACTGTTTTCGTACAGAGTGTGATGTATTTCAATTATGATAGTCAATAAGTTGCTGTAGTGTATATGTTCAATATAATTGATTATTATATATAATCAGTTATACACAGACAAGCCTCTCTGGCACTAAGTTTTTGTCTGAGGGCAGTTTCTACCAGGTAACAGGAATAAGCCACTTCCCCCACCATCCGTCCTTGTCCTCAGCAGGTGCATAGTTCTGTCTCTCACAATTAAGTACTGCTGGAGTTTGAAACTGGGTTTCAATCAATTGCTCTCTGTTCCTGTGGATGGGTCTCAGCTACATTGGTACACAAGGTTTTCTCTCTCTTTTTTTCCTGCTTTCTCACCTCTTAGAAGGAAAAATTGAAAGACTTTTTTTAGAAGACTACTAG
This sequence comes from Grallaria varia, assembly GCA_013396735.1. Classification (NCBI taxonomy): domain Eukaryota; kingdom Metazoa; phylum Chordata; class Aves; order Passeriformes; family Formicariidae; genus Grallaria; species Grallaria varia. Next base: position 29,370 of record VWZG01002128.1, read on the forward strand.
GAGTTTTGATGTTTCGGATTGAAACAGGAACCCACTATTTAGCTCATTTCAAACACAGTAGAAATTCAACTACCTAAAAAGAAGAATAGTTTTTATGATTTTAAAATTAAAGATATAGAAAAATCAGGCTTTGAATGGAAATTTTGTTGCAGCATAAACTACAAAGTATAATAATATTAGCCTTACAAAAAATCTTAAATGCAAAATATTCCTTTGCAAAATAAAAGCATTTTAAAATTCAATTAGTATTAAAGAAATATTATTGATACAATTTTGATGTCTTATAAGAAAATTATGCAAATTAAAAACCCAAAAAGCCTGAGAGTATTATTTAGGAATGTCTGCTTCTCAAAGAAATTAAGCATTTCTGATGACATTTAAATGAACAAAATCCATTATAGTCAGTCATCACTAGGATTCAGAGTTAATATCGTACTCCTACTTTATACCTCTTTAAAAAAGTCACAGATCATGATTTGTACATAGAGTGTCCCACAGCATTTATTTGATAAAATGTTAATTAGTTTTATTGCTGGTAGTATTTCTCTTTAGTAACTCTTGGGGCTAAAAGAAATATATCTGTACAGGATGCTGACTGGAACAGCTTAGTCTAAACTTACATTCATTAAAACCAGTTAATAAGTATATTCACACAATCTTTTTAAACTGTTGACTAACATCAGGGAGCACTGAGGTCTACTAAGAGTCATTACTGAGGTGATCCTTTTAACTCACATTTTTGTAAAGAATAAAAAAATTGTTAGTAATATCAAAACCAAGGATAATTGATTATGTACAATCTTCATGCACCTACTCCTATGCAAGACTGGTAATATTTTCCCAGTTATTACTATTGTGATGCACTATTACAGGAAATGAGAAGCACTGCAATACTCCCCTAAAGAAAACACAAATCTGCTGTTCCATACAAATTCTTCCTTTTTACTAACACTACCTTTGGTCAGAGGTTGTTGCTTTTAAAATAGCACTTGTAGGATTATTTACTTAGGTGTATTTCCTGCAAATCAAATAGAAATGCTAGGTCAAGCTTTCATCTGGAAAACTGGAGAAAATTACATGGACTGCCTCTATCTGATAAGTAATAATTCCTGATTCTTTAGTAATAATTCTGGCTTAAAAAAGAACAGGAAGTAGTCAATGCAAAAATTGACCTAGAAGTTAAAATAATGGGAGGGGAAGGTTGATCCATAATGGCAAATAATAGAACAATGTTATTTGTGAATTTTCCTACCTTGGGATGTTTTGACAACAGATACTGTTTCATGATCAAGAGAAGCTGTTGCTATTCAACCATTAGCCATCAACTATCCTTCCTTGTATCTCCCATAGCTTATTGGCCAGGATAGATAACCTGCATTTTGCACAAGACAACTTCTTGTTCTTCCAACAAATGTTATTCCAGAGGATCAAGAAAAATTATTGCTCCTTATTTGGCAAGGTTCCCTACAGAGAGATTTCTGGCTTCAAATGAAACATTCCCAACTTATTTTAACATTGCCTTATAATACTGCTATCTTACTCAGGTCTGCAGCCATTATTATAACACCAACAGGGAGACTGTAAATAGACACACATGAGTCATACATGCTCCTAAGGAATGAGAGGAAAATTTCTTATTCCTTCTGGAATAAAGTTTTGGATCAAATTCCATCAAGTAGCTCTAGTGGTATCAGTTACATGGTGAGATTTCACTACCCACCTCTTTGGTTTATCTTCAAGGTTGATGCAAGCAATAATTCTGGAATTCATTTCCAAGCCTTGATTTTTGTAATTGGACAGGAATGTGGTGGCCTGACATCACCAAAAATGTCTTAGAACATGTGGTGTGAACTTCATATGTTCTCTCTAAGTCCCTAACACATTTGAGAAGCACAGTGAGTGTCAGAAGAATTGCAACTCTACAGCCAGGAGCCTATCACCTATTGCAGAGCAGTGATCTGAACCCAGTTCAGTTGGCATTTTTGGTATTGGCCTCATGCCAACTATAGCAATGCCATAACTCCTCACTGATAGCCTTGATAATCTTCCTTCATACGCAAGTCAATTGCACAAGGTAAAATCCAGGAATGACAAGAATATTGTGTAAGGTAGCACGTTCATATACTAGCAGTAAATCACAGGCCTCAAATGCCAGCTATGCTGGAAATAATGAATGCCACCAATAATAGTACTCGATATAAAGAAAAAAAAAAAAAAGAAGTTGTTTTTAATGTTTTTTAAAGGCAATGCAAGTATGGATTCAGAAAGACACACAAGCTTATTCTGGTGATGCAGACAGCAGCAGCCACTGCAGCAAGGAGGTCAGTTTCTATTCTAGTTTATGTCAAGGACTCAAAACACTATTCTTGGTTGACACTGAGGACAAGGAAGGAAGAATCTCACCCTTAAAACCTCATATTAAAGGCAGGACAATGGATTTCTTGTCAGAGACACTTGGTTTCAATTTGTGTATAGTTTAGCATTCCATTTTCATCATAGTTATGGATGGTAGACATAAAAATATCACTCTTCTGTACTCCACTATGACTTAATTTAGCTTCATTATAAACAATGTGTAATTAATGTGATTGTTTTCCAGCATGAAAAAAGAGGCACAGATAGATTTTTGATGTATATATTCTTTATTTGGCTTGACCTCTATTACTCTCTGGTTTTTTATTGACACATTTCAACTGTATACTGATGAGTCACTCTTACTTTAGCCTAACATATTTGAAACAAAAAGGATTCAAACAGCAAGAAAAAGCAAACGTGAGGCAGACTTATGTTGCTAGTATCGGAATTTTCTTAACTAATTTGGCATTCTTTTGGAAAAAAAAAAAAACACAAAAGTTTTAATATGCCTTGCTGCTGAAAAAAGGAAGACAGGCTAAAGGTTGTTTTCTGTTAAAGAACTTTATGAGCCCCTTCTATTGCCATGTGCCACATTTATCAAATACTGCTTATTAATAAAGCTAACCTTAAGCTTTTTGCTAATTCATCTGAAAAATCCTTAGCCTCTACATATGTTAAAACCTTTTTGTAAATGCAAGTCATTCACTTAAACTAAGTAAATGTTTATGGCAGTGTAAAACATTAGTTAGCTATCATTCTAAGAAGATACCAGGAACTAATGTTCAAACTCCTTGTATTTTAATAGGTGTCAAAGAGATTAAGTCGAACAACTAACCTTTGTATGGCAAAAAATGTCATAGAGGAGAACAAGTGTTTAGAGTATCTGTTAAACACAAAGAAATAGCATTTAAAAGCGAGCAAAAATCTAATCAGCAAAAAGACACACAGTTATTTCTACACAGAAATATATTTAACATTGGATATTATTCAGGGTACTTCTAGCCTTCAGTCTATGCTTTACTCTGCTTGGGCAGCATGTGCTAGTGCCACAGCAAACCTATTCCTTAGAATATATTCTGAAATCAAAACAAATTTTAAATTATGGTCATAGTTTACTAACCCATATTAAATAATATGATGCTGTGACTCTGCATTGCCTTAATTTTGGGGACAAGCTTGTCCTTGGTTAAATAATGCCATTGTAAAATTGCAAGGCAAAAATGAACTGTTTTCCTCTTAACTAAACAGAGATAGCCCTGTGATGTGAAATTACTGAAAAGATGTGATTTGGGAAAATTACAGTTCCTTGCTTAGTATGTATTGTGCATGCCCTACAGCCTTCCCTAACCAGTAGCTCCCAATTTCATTTAAATTGTAATGATTTCCTTTAAGGACAATTATGTTGCCTAAGAGCAATGCATGCATAATAATGCTGCTTTGGCATGGTTCAGTATAGAATGCGAGTAATAACTGTTTATTAATATGATAATTAACTGTTAATGCTTAGCAACCTAATTATATCTGTTAAATAACTTACATTTTTGAGCCACATTCCAGCAGAAAGAATTCTATTAAAAATAATAAAAAGCTATGAATATTATAGTAAAGACACTGTTGCAGTTTAAAGTGCTGTATTTTGACTTCACTTACATGAAACAGATTTGGTATTTTTGCATATAACAAAAGAGGCTGTAAGGACTTCCTTGTACTAATAGAAAATGGCTCAGTGTTAGAATCTGGGCCTTATTTCAGGAAATGCATGAATGAACTATGAATACTATAAAATTCAAAGAAATTAGTAAAAGTATGTTCACTATATAGGGTTATTAAAAAGAGTAGGAAAGAGAAAGACCCTTCTAGCAAGAGTTGCACAAGCTTTATCTTCAGTGATCTTAGTAAATTGTCTTACAATTTTTCCTTTATTTTGTCTAGCAAGAAGAACTATATTGATATTGAACAAACACATTGACAAATACAGTCTTGGCTAGGAGCAATGAGATTTCAGTGCCATATATCAAAAAGGTAGACTAATTTGTGATAGTCTGAAAGAAAAACACAAGCATGATCAAATACCTAAATGGTATAACCTATGACAAAAAATGCTTTTTTTTTTTCTTTAGCTTAAAGAAGAAAAAGGAGGAACGTAAGAGTTTTCAAGTCAGAAGTTAAGTAAAATTGAGGAATAACTGAATTGAGTAGAGTTACTGAACTGAACGAGAAGAATCATCTTTAACTGAACAAAGAAATGTTGAAGTGAAGTATTAGGACATATTTCTAACTATATAAATAGCAAATGAAACAATAGCCTATATCAAATACTCAAAATTAATTTTGGACAATTTTTCTCTGAAGTACTATCAGCGTACTTAAGATATCTGTGCCATTTGATCATCTCTTCCATTATTCACTGGACCTGCAACTTGTGCAGCAAAAGTCACATTTTCAGCTCTTTGGCTGCTAATTTTTATTGTGTTCTTCTCATATCTTGATTGTATCATGCTTAAAGATATTGTGATCACAATTTTCAGTATTGCTGTTTTATAGACTTTGTAATAACAGCTCAGGAAATAATTCACCTCAGAATACCTAGAACCACAGGTAAGAATGAACCTAGGTATACTGAAGAAAATGACATATCACAGGATTCTGTACTTCAGACAGACCTTCCTGAAAACATTTGTTCAATTTTCCACCTCTCTTTTCCTATGGCATCTTGTTTTGCCCACAGTTTCTTATAATAAACAGTGTTTTGGAAGTCTGTCAACCCTCTTCTTCTGGGTATTCCTTCCCCCAGCCCTTTCCTCTGCTCATCACTATAAAGTTAAATAAGAGCATAATATAGAACAGTTTTACATGATCCTTTTTATCTCCTTTCTTTCACAGCTCTGAAACCGGCTTTGTAACCTGTCTCCTATCAGCTTCATTACCATAATCTATAATTCCATTCTTCAGGATAAACAATACAGCTGGATTCAGTATTCCAAATAAGTTCTCCCTGTGGCATCCAAACACAACATATTGAAAATTTTAATTATCAATCATCATTTGAATTTGATTTTGTTCCAGAATTAAGACCAACTGGCATTTGCAGAATACAATGTCATACCAGCCAAAGTCACCTAGCTGGCAGATAGATATTTATTGACCCAGTACACTTTTTCCCTAGGAACTCATTGACCTGCTAAGGTCAACATATAAGGGGCATGTTGAAAAACAGAATACCCTGTAGTGATCCAAAAGTTTTATATTAACTCACTAGACAATGGATGAGACTTTAAAATATAGGAATTAGAAATGACAAAAATTAAAATATATCTTAATAATGGTGATTTGAATCACAAAGATAATGGTAGGAGAACTGACTGACACGGAGTGTACTCTCAGATGTCTTATTAGCCCTACTCTAGAAAGTTTCATTTGTAAGAATTGAAGGAAGCAAAAAAGGAACACTGAAATTTGTGACCTTTCATCACAACTGGAATAAATCAACTCTAAAATAAAAGGGCATAACACTAGCACTCTGTATTCTCCACACTGAGGAACCTCATTTATCTCTGAGAAGAAAAATGGATTCTTGGCAAACTGAGCCGGCTGACAGTGTTCTGACTTGTTTGAGCCAGCTATTTCAGGGTGATTCATTAAGATCTATTAACACAAAATTTAAGATCCCTGACTTTTCACTTTTTATTTCAGAATTAGAAATTCTGCTGCAGTGAGGTCAATTAAACCCTGTATAATTATCAAGCTGATAAAGTAAAAAAAGACTTTTATTTTCCTTTAACTCATTTATGGATGGTCCTGAAGATTAGACTGAGTGTTAGAACTGTGCTGCAATCAGAATTGGTAGATTGAGGAATCACTGGACACAAACATATATAAACAAGAAATAATTATGACTGATATGAAAACCAGTATGATTTGAGTGTTTACCCCCTTCAGAGGAATTATGCTTGTATCCCTGCAGGTCTCTGTGCTGCAAAGAGAGAAAGAAGGAGACTTGATTGTTTAGAGGAACATAAAGCACTTACTAATTCAGGGCTGCCTAGTACCTGTATAACAGGATGACCTGACCCTATTGATCTCACCTTGTGCCAGACACAGACAGCTTGCCCTAACCAAGTGGCTCACAGATCCTGACTTAAGCATCCTCACACTGTTCTGCAATGACTAGATACAGCCTGAGAAAGATGATCTACAAAACCATTTTGTGTTTTTAAGGAGCTGCATAAAGCTAGTAAGTAGGAAACACTCCATACATATTTCTGGATGCAGAACTCCCTTCTCAGAAAGAAGAAACCACTATCAATCTAGGATCAGAGGTCAGGCCCATTCTTGAAAGTTTGGAGGCTTAACTGAGCAGGCTTATATTCTTTAAAGAGTAGATGACAGTGGTGTTCTCTGACTGTATGCAATACCTTAGTGGCGACGTGCACTTGCCCAGTGAGGGATCTGTGTTGAGTTTGCAACTCCCTTGGAGGACATTCTGATTCACATTTTAGTCTGGTTGAATGCAAAGTTTGGCTTTCATGTGTAGCTATTTGACTATACAGAAAGGCATGCAAGACTTGTGGTGGCAGTTGGAGAATAGGAGAGAAAGATGAGTTGGCAGTCAGTGTCCTCTTCTTGGACGTGGAGGAAGTTGGGTTCTGGTTCTCATCAGCCTGCTTCTGATTTTCTAGTCCAGATATCATGCCGTGTCAAAATGCATAAACAGCTCAGGGCACAAGGATTTGAATGCAAGTCTCTTTTTATCAGCTAGGAGACCCATTCACTCACCTGCAGAGTCCAGATTTCTAAATTGTCTCTATTTGGATCTTTTTGTACATTGATGAGGGTGCAATAACAGGAAACATCCATAACAAGGCAAGCTGCCAGGGTTCTTTCCTTACCCAAAAACTGGAGCAGGAGAAAGGCACGGGTGTAAATATTAAGCAGAGAAAAAGACTGGAAATAGGTATCTCATTTTCTCCCTAAACTCTAAGTTGTCTGAACTGGGAGCTGCCTGGCTGAGTAAAGAGGAAAGGGACACTTTTCCTCTAGCCCTGCATTTCAGTGGAAGTGTCCACAGCTGCTGCTCTCCAAAGGAGGTCCATATTCTGCGTGTGCTTCAGGAATGCTGCGAGCATGGCTTTGAAACCAGGCTTATACAAGGTGCTCATCTGCCACCAGTCCAAGTCATGATGGAGCAGAGGTGAGTGTCGCTAACTTCACTCTCTAGAGGTCACTTCTCCTTGCATGTGTGCACACCTACAAAACTTTACAACTCAAATTTAAGGCATTAAACAAGAGTAAACAGGTGATGAATTGTGTGCTTTTGGGATATATTTACACATATGGTGGTGGGTTTTATGATGCTCACTCTTCCTGGCTTACACTACATCAGTTGTTTCTTAATCTCCAGGCATACAAAAAAAGAATATAACATCAAAATGGATAAAAAAAATTACTCTCCCATCCTTCGATCTCATTCTACCCAGTGGTCTAATGCTCTTCCTAGCAAAAATTAGAAAAGATTTGATTGTATTTTCCATAGGTACTGGTCATGTAATTTTTTTGTAACTTGTCTGTAAAGCACCAGTAGAGTGACATAAATAACAAAGAGAGAGTAAAAATAAAAATCACTCAGTTGTTTGTATAATCCACTCCACATTGTTTTGTATCATGGAAAACGTTTTCTTGTCTCTTGGCATCTTTTTCCTAAAAATAAGTAAAGTGGAGAAAGATTGGGCTGTCATATGTCAGCCTCTTTAACAGACTATGGATCACTTTCATGTAGTGAATGACATTGGACCTCACAAATGACCCCAGACCTTATTCTCTCTTAGTGTCACTTTATTGTTATTTATTGTGTTGCTAGAGCCTGTATGCAGCAATTTGTAGACTATGAAAAAGCAAGGCTGCTTGGCACCTCTCAAAACAAAATAATATCATATTCATAAATTAATACTCAAACACAAAAAGATATACAATTCCTGCTGTAAAAAGAATAAATAAGATCCCTGCTTTATTTATTATTTATTTTTCTCATAATGTTTTTCTCTCCTGACAGAATTTTCTTAGCACACATATAAATACAGACATGATTAAAATTGCTGATGACTTAAAAAGTGTAGGAATAAAGGCATTGTGATGGAGAACACTATAAGGTGACATGAAGAGACTGGACAATTGGTTGTGGGAAAAATATACAGAAGTAAAAGGAAAGATATCTTGAAATGGAAGGTAAGATTACTTAAAGGTTTACAAAGATATACTCTTGTAAGAGATAAAAAAGCAAGGCATTTTATTCATAAGTATTTTTATATATCTACATGAACTCCAAGTAAGCAATAAAAATTAATACTGTGCCAATATTCTCATCCATTTCAAGTCGGTGAAGGATTTTAGAACAATGAAAGCAGTATGTTCCTCAAATTTAGGAAGAACCAATATAACAACAACCCATACAGAATAAGAAGAAATACATACCACTGAAAGAGAAAAAAGCTTTCATAAAGAAAACATTTCCATCTCCAGACTGCAAAAAAGCAAAAATAATTTCACAAATAAATGTATTCATGATGATGTTCGGCTATATTCAAAATCTTGAGATGTTGACAAAATGTTTTCAGCATCTCGTTATTAATTTTCTACCATCATTGTAAATTAGTTCTAAGCTCTTTTCAAAAAAAATGATATAATAGGTAACAGTGTGTGGAATAATTGTCTCTACACAGCTGAAGTTGACTTTATTATCAATCAATGTCACAATGGTGCCATAAATATTTGTACAATGACACAGCTCTTAAATGATGTCACAGCAACACATTAGCCTTATGTAACACTAAAGAGCTTTGGGTCACTAAGCAGTTTTGAGACTTCACATTTACAGCACAAAGTTTTTTGGCTCCTTGGAGCCATTTGATACTATTTTCTCCTCCTGATCCATCCAAGAATAACAGAGAAATAAGTTTGATACCTTCACTTGAGCTAATTGTACTCACCAGTCTTGCTTGAAAATCAGTGGAGAAAAATAGAAACTTTCAGATAGTTGTTCATCTCATTTTAAAGTGAGTGTCTAAAATAGGTCAGAAGTATCGTACCTTGAAAGGTCTTATTTCTATCCCTTGATTAGAAAAGGAGCCTACAAAGGCTACATCACATATAGATGTCTCCAGTGTAGATTTCTAAAGTTAAGTGAGATTAATTTCATTAATACACTTTAAATATTTTTTCTTCCTGTATAAAATTCTGGTTACATGTGTCCAAAAGTACAGGTAATGCTCCTGTGAGCACCAGTGCTCACTCTGCTTGCTTCATCAAATCTCCCAAGATCCTGCCAGAGCAGCACGAAACTTTCCAAATATACATACACTCAATCATCTTGAACATTTTGGGTCTCAGACAAAACACTATTGTCTTCAAGGTAATATTTTCTGAAGAAAATTAATTATTCATATCCTTAGACAATGTTATGATAAGGAAGAACAGATTATGTCACATAACTTCAGACATCTAAAAGTTACGGATGTAAGACTCAGCCAGTTGCTCTAATTTTCCGTGATAGCAACTGGAAAGAAATTGGCACCTCCAAAGGGCAATCCATCTGCCCTATCCAAGACACCAATCTTAGGATGAGAAGTATCATTCCCTTGACGTGTCCATTTCTCTTCATTCACTATAAAGAAAGAATAGGACAAGTTAGAGAGCTTTAATTTTGTTTAAAATGCCAAAACTAGGCATATAAATCTTATGCTAGGAGGAAAAGTGTTAGGCTACTTTGTACAGAAAGCCTGTAAGAATATATGAGCCAAGGGGCCAAATTAAGCTGTGTTCAAAACAGAGCAACAAGATAGAATTTGGTGAATTTTTCTAACATGTACTAGGCTCAATATATATTCAGTATAATTGGCCACTCAAGAAAACTCAGAAAAACTAAACAAAAAGGACTTTCTGCTCAAACACAGAAATAAAGTATCTGTTCCAAGGCAGCCACATATTTCATATTTAATGCTAAGAATACTTATAGAAGTTGAGTCTTAAAAAAACTTTGATAGGCTAAGTTTACCTGTACTTTTAGAGTAACAAATTAACCCTGTTGATACTGCTGTTATATCTACATAAAATATCAAAGTTAATCCCCTCCCTCCATGCAGGAGACTTTTGATAAAGCCAGATGAAGAACCTGGCCTGAAGTGAGTGCATGTTTGGAAGCCAGTCAGGACTGGATGGAGAGAAATGGTAGGTTTGGAAGAAACTGACTGGAATATAAGGGGAATTATAATTTCTTGCTCAATTAATTTACAAGAACTATCCTATATCAATTAAATATCTATTTAAAACTTGTAGCTGAAATTGTTCCTAAAGCAAGGAAATTGCTTGTCCTGAAGTCAATAGAAAGATTTAAAAGATTGTTTAATGTCAGGCTTTCAACTGATTCTTGGTGTACTAAGACTGTTTTCTACACAGGCTATTGCACTAGGTGTACTCTCTTTCCTCACTCATTCTGGTCATTATACTCACTTCTTTGTACAATGCAAATAGTGTATCTGATACTCCATGGAAAGAGACAGGATTTACTACAGTCAAGCATGAGGCGTGGGTCATGGGTCAGAGAAGGAGGGACACAGGTATAAGTGAGCACTGGGAAGTTGGGAGAGCACTGGGGTAAAGCCAAAGACAGTCCTTTGCTGTGCAAAGTCATGTCAACTGAAGTACAAGACTAGTATCATGAATAACCCCAACACGTCAAAAACCTCAATATAATTTCATTTTAAAGTACATTTAACTACATTTAGAACCATGATTTAACTACGCTTGCAAAAAGCTACCCAGAGTATGTGGCCTAATGCATTGACAAAGAACAGAAGGAAAAGACTTTATCAAGACCTTGAACATATCGACTAAAGGGGATACAATATTATACTAAGATTCTGTGTTTGGGAGCATGCTAGGGACATTGGAACTGCATGCAATATGAAAAAGATGATGCAAGACTCTATTTTGTTCGAGTTTAAAAAACATTATATCAATGCTAACTAAATGAGACTAGGAGTAAAATTTTCCATAGTGATAATCTTATTTCATAATGGTTCTTTTTAAGTGTCCACTTAGAAGGAGACCACCAGGTCAGGTAAGTCACAAGGTGGAGACATCATAGCCATTTTAATGGTGCAATAAAGAAGACAGAGTTATGATCCAAAAGGTAAGAACTGGGCACAGAATTCTCCCAGTCCAGACTGGTGCAGGAGCTGAACAGAGCAAGAGGGAGAAACCTAAAGGGAAGGAAGGATAAAGGATATATGTGGAAAATATACTAACAGTAAATAGCTTAGAATTTAACTTTTAACATAACACAGATACAGGCAAGTCCCATCTGTACCTAAAATGGTTTTTTTTTTTCTTACACAAGACTTAGTAAAAGAATTCCACAACAACAACATTTTCATTTCACAGGTATCATGGCTTTCATGAGTATTTCTTTTATTTTTTTACCTACGTACTGTATTCAACAGAATGGTCCGTGGTCTGTCATAGTGGATAAACACACGAAGGTTGTAGACTCAGGCTCCATGCCTGGCTGAACTGTTCAGCAGAAATGCAGCTGGACTGTGAAAACCAATTCTTTTAAATTCAGCGGGTGTCCCCCAAAGTAAGTAGCAGGGGAACTACTTATTCCACTCCTAGCAGTTTCTTTAATTTCATCCTTCCTGTACACACACGACTGAATCCAACAGGCCTCACAAACAACTTCATAAAATGTAGAGGACTTAATGAGAAAATTAAGTCAATGTTCTGGATTAATGCCTTCCAAAGTCACAGGCTGTTAAGTAGGTGCCCAGAACAATTTTCAGACATGTTCTCTAATCATCAAAAGGTCCTTAGTACCTAAAAAAATGACCTCAAGAATGATTTATTAATGCGTATCATTAACTTACTGCTATTGCATTCAGTTTTCAGACAGAAAGTTGCTGCCAATCAGTCTTAAAATAAGCTTAAAAATCTTTCTACTTGTATTAATATCAGTTAAACTGCTTATGACATTTGATGGCAGGTTTTGACCGCGAAATTAGAAAAACATTGGATGATGATATACACGTAAGCACAAGGCACAATTATAATGACAGTATTTGGTACCATAAATGCTAGAGTATACTATCAAACACAAAAATTCAGGGTGAGAGCTTAAGAAGGAAAGATTTAAAGCATTTCTTCTTCTTAAGTAATGTACTTTCTTAAATGTAATACATGTTTCTTATGATGACTGTAGAGAAAGTTATTCTCTAAAGGAATTTGAATATGTAAGAGCTGATGGTTAAAGACTTGCTGACACTGGAGAAAATCTGAACGTGAGGATTGGATGGAAAAATAGTAAGGAGAAGAGTGCAAGAAAGGAATGAATTGCGTATGAATGTTAGAGCAGAAAACTGGGGGCAATTAGTCTGGAACACTGCAGAGAGGCCATTGTTCCTGGCTAGGACGTTTGCTGAGACTGCAAATCACATATTTATTTATTTCTGCTGAACTAGCCTTCTAAGTAATAAAGTGCTGCAAGGGCACAGACCAAGAACAGTAACATAATTCATCTGAAATTAAGTCACAGCAACCAGCTTATAGATAAATGGATAAAGAGCTATGTATTCTCCTGGCATAAATTGGGTATAACGTCATTGCAGTCAATGGAATTGTGTCATTTTACATCAGGAGAGAATCTGTTCTAAAACACAAGCAATAGTTTTGGCAGTTATAACCCATTTTCAGTAACACCAAAGCTACAGAAAAATACCGTTTGCTGCTTCTAGTTGTNCGGGGCACCCTGGGACCCGCCCTTTGGGGGGGGGGAAACTAGTGGGGGGAGGAAGGCTCCCGGCAATGTAAAGGAGAAAAAGCCTCCCGTTATCGGAACGTGATCCCCCACCATAAATCAACCGTCGTATAGTTGATCTGTCTAGTAGTTCTATATAACAGCAAGAAGGGTCCTCCAAGAATTTAAAAAGAAAGCAATTTCCCTGCTTGTGATACCTGAAGAGAAAGGTATGGAATGAAATTCTGACACTTTTTACGCCTGGAAGTTTCACTGAGCTCAACAGCACCATTTCATGACTCCAAAATTTGGTACATTGTTTCCTATAGCTCCTTGCCATTTAACTGTCAAAATATTTGAGAAACAACAAATAAAATATCTCATAAATTTAGATTCTTTAACATCTTCAGCACTGGCATTTCCTCTATATGTTGCTTAATCGGCAAAGGAATGAAAAGAGACAACTTTTCCAGATTGAACATTAAAACAGTTTTATTCTTTAATGAAATTTCCATTTTTTAAATTTAGGCATTTAGGAATTATTACAGTAGTGATAATTCTTTATTTCATAAATTGCAGAATTCCACAGAGATCACCAAACACTCAAAAATTGAAACACTTGGCTCCGCAGAGGCATTACAATTCTTTCTTGCTCTTGTTTTGCTATATATTTGTTTCTTTCTTATTATTTATTATTGTTCATCCTGATATTTCTCGGGTGAAGAAAGAAACTAAATCTCTTTGAGAAGACAGATGGATCTAAGAAGATAAGCCATACTTTTACTCTGGAATATTTCCATACTTAATTTATGTTTCTGACAGTTCATGGAATCCAACAGGAAAACAGAAATGCCTTTTACTAAAAGGGAAAGCTTTGTTCCAGAAGGTATTCATTATTTCCTAAATACTGCTACATATTTCTTCATGATCTTTCAATAAGCTACATGGACTTCTGAGAGTCTCTTACACTCTTTAAACTTCTTCTTCAGTCTGCGTAAATACAGATAAAACCAAAAGAGAATAAGAAATTGTTATTTTCAGTGCTACTTGGATCACAGATGGCTACTTACAGTTGCAACAAGCACCTTTTCATCTTTTAGAAAACAAGAAGTCTGTCCATGTGTAACGTTAATGACAGGACAACAGCTTACACTGGAGGTCTGTGGAATCTGGAAACTTTAAGAAAAATGTAGCCTGCAGTGCTGAAGAATTCACAACAAATTTAGACTATATGCTATAAACATGCTTTACCATATTGCTCAGAAGCCTTGATGGAGTGCCATCTGCATCTGTAGGACACTGAGCAACTTTATTCCCCGTCCAGTGATCTCCATAATAAAGACTCTGATAGCACTGGACAGCTTTGTGCTTATACCCTGGTAAGGCTGTTAAAGGGCTGGTCTCACCAGGTACTGGCAGTACGGTCAACTCTCCTGTATGTTTGATCAGCATCACAAAAAAAACCCACTTTTATCCTGTGTCTTAGTAGTCTCCTTAGACAGACTTGAGAACTGAATCCTCTTCTCTAACCCTGGCCTTCTTTGAGATGAGCATTCTGTTCCTATATTGAGAGCGTCTGGGACTTGTCTGTAGACTTTCTTATTCAGTTCTTATTTGTCAGGTTTTGCATAAAAGTGTGTAGATGTGGTGTCACAGGCTCTAATATGAAAGAATTCTTGCATCAAAGAAATAAGTATGTCTTCTTGAGTAAGGGTTTGATACCTTTCTCTATCCTCAGTTTTTTTCAAAAAGCTTCATTATTTCATGTGAATCCGTGACTGGCTCGAACGTTTCTGTGAAATCTCCCTTTCCCCATGCATTGAAAAAAGGAGAAAATACAATTGGTCTGCAGAGATCTCAGAAATTAGGTATTGCAGTACTTAGATTCTTCTCTGGATCCTTATCAACCTCCCTGGTGACCTAGAAAAAAATGAAATTGTACTGCATTTATATCCAGCACAGCATCTGAATTTCAACACATTACTATACTGTAATTACAGTTACACAGAGATGCAGATTCAAGGTATCCATTTCTGATGGCCTCACATCTACATGGAGAGGTAGGTGAAATGTCATAGCTGTGCAGAATATCTTTCCTCTTTATCAGTGACCAATGCACATTATTCATAAACACTAAAGCATTTTATTTCAATTCCTTCCCAAGTTATCAATGGTTTTCAAAGCATTAAATTGCATTCACCCTCTTGAAATGTGACAAAACCAGTGGAGTTTCACTAGGTATGTATGTGATGTGGTGGCAACAACGACTTTTATCTGTGTTTCATTCATATCAAAGGATCCAATCTCCTTTATAAACAAAGGAGTGAGTTCAGATGCCAATGAAATGCAATCACTCATTTTTTTTCATTTTTTTTAAATTTACATAACTGTTCAGCACTAGGAGTGGAAAAGAATCTCTGAAATGAGATGAAAAAAATCAGTTGTAGACAATTTAATTCCCCTCAACACAGCAAAACACATTGTGAAATTTCAGGGTGAACTGTAGCCAGTTTTAGAAAAAGAGGAAAGCTAAATTAGGCCCTTAACACAAAGGTATGAGAAAAATTACTTACAAAACCACTGATCACTACTGTCTCAGCTAGTTTGAGAGCTGCTTGATGAGCAACTTATTTGGGTAGGGATATGTGACTCTTACTAACAGAGATATGCAAGGGAAGAAAAGGCATTCTCACACTGACAGGGCTTAAGATGTCGAAGCACATGTTTATGGCAGTGACATTAAGCAGTTAGCTGTGATTCACAGTTTTAAAAGTGAAAGCCATTTAGCTCTGTTAATTACAATAATAGCTGCAAAACTGAAGAATTCTCCAACTATTTATGAGGTACAAAGTGTGGAGACAAATCATGAGAACATTTAAGATCTGACTGTTAAGGGTTTTCTATAAAAATAGTCTCCAGCAGAGTCCCACCAAAGGGACTTTAGAAGCATCCTCAGTCTTTCCTGCTCAGTCCCTGTCTTGCATTACAGTTTTTGATGCTGTTGGTCCTTCAGTTCATTGGTTTAGCACATTGGATGGGTGTTCAGCATGTGAGAGACCTTGACTGGATGTTGTGAATTGGATTCCTATATGCCTGCAGGAAATCTGATTCAATGAAATAGCACGTCCTTTCACAGGATGACCAGTCCATAAACCACAGAAATCTTAAACAATTCACCTGAGTTGTGGCTTCTGACCCCATATTTTCTGCACATGATACAACCATGAGAAAGTAGGTTGTCACCTCTGTGACACTTCCAGGTGGTCCATACACAGATCTATTTTGTTCTAATTTATTTTCTGAAATTCACTGTTACACTTCCATTTCCTCGACAGATGTGAATCTGTTTTCAATTGCAACATACTGTATTATACAAGCCAGCAGATAAACAGATGGCTCGGTGGTGAAATATACATTACGTCTGGTCACATCCCTACAAATACACCAGGGATGATCTGCACACAGTTTATGCTTAACAGAACTTTGAAAAATCACCTATATCTTTTGACAGCAAGGGGGTTAGATTTCTTTCCAAGAAAAATATACCAGGCTCATTACTCTGTTTTCTGAGGCACATACAGATAGACAAATCCAGGAAAGTTGCCCTCTGCCTAAGGAAGAAACAGTTAAATACACAGTGAAAGAACTTGAAGATGCTTTTACATAAAGCTGATCTGAGTCAATCTCACAGAATTACAAGTTATATTAAAAAGCAGCACAGGGAAATGAAAGCCCAGGCACGATATCCATCAAAGTAGCATAGCAAAGTATATAAACACCCTTTGATAGCTATCAAGCATTGGATGACACTATGGCACTGGCACTAAATACAATAAAATCCTGTAGCGGTCATCCACCACCATTTGTCTGGCAGTCTCATACTAAGGGGTACTGTGCATGCTATGCTGTCCTTAGGTGAATGCAATTAACCTTCTGGAGCCTTGCTCTTCTTATTTCCTCCATGAAGAAGATTTCCAGGGGGAGCATGTGATTGAAGCCACTCCTGCTGTCTGCAAAAAAACCATCTATTTAATAAGCAGGGGAAAGGAAGGAGATAGCTAGCAGATGCTCCCTCTGTGCCTGGGCAAGAGCACCTGGAAATCGGGTTTCACTTTATACGTCACCTGTTTTCTACCTGCCACCTTAGCACAAATCTCTTGATGGTAATTAGCTCTTGTGCCTTAAGAATAAAGAGTTTAACAAAATCCACCACAGGAAACAGTCCTTGTCCTTTTATTTTGCATTCTTATTGGTCAAACACCTTGGGGAGAAGGGGCCTCTCTGTTGGGCTTCCTCTTCTGTCCCCATCCATCTCATTTTTTCCCCACCTGCCAGCATATCTACATGAATAAAAATCCATATTAAATACACAACGGTTAGTGGAGATGTACTAGAGAACTTGCTACTAAATAATGTCATTTAGCTAATTAAGTTAGACTGCTAATAAAGCTAATGACAGAAACAATAGTTTTGGCAACAAGCACCGAGAACTGTGGAGAAGAATGTGATTGCTGCTTGGATCATATTCACCTTTAAAACTGACATTTTGACATTCATAAAGCAAACACTGCTTTGTGTAAAAAGCGTGCTTTCAGAGCTGCATATATCAGTAACAACTACAGAATTGGGATAAAACAGGCTGCTTAAGATTCTGGGTGTGCGTCATGCCAAATTTTGTTCTCCAGAGGGCTCAGAAGCTCACAGCCAGCATCTTCTGGAAACGTGTCACCTTCAGTCGCTATTGATCAGTAGCTACCTACTGTTGTGCTGGAGATTCAGCTCACCAGCAACAAAGTGCTGTTGACACCAAGGGTGCTGCACAACAGTGCACAGAGCTTTTTGATGACTAAACCAAAGAAAGAGATCTTTGAATAGGGTCAGAAATTACTCAGTGATAACATGTTTTCATGTTATCTGTGAAAGCATCATCACAGCTCAGTTGACAGAAGTGAGAGACTTATCCAAAATACAAGAAACAATCACATAGGCTATCTTGCTTTTTAATACCGAAGATGAGATTTTTTTTATCCTTTTTTTCTCTACATTTTTATCCAACTGAACTTGCACTGCTTTACTTCAGTTTTATATAACTTGTGAAAAGAGATTTATTTTTGATGTATCAGCAAAATATGTCCTCAAGGTTGGCTTTCTAATCTACAAAAAAATGGAAGTTTAAAATAATTTCTATTAAAAAAAATAAAAAGTGTGTGAGATAACTATACCAGCAAAAAAGAAGCAAATTTATGATAAATGGGATGCACACAAGCCACCAAAGAACATACACGCACATCAATTCAGTTTACAATCTAGTCAACCTATGGACTTTCTGCCTAACTCCTTTCCTGGAAACCTCTAGGCTGTTAAGATGTTGCATTATGTTTACTCTTGAATTCAAGATCCCAAACTTGGCTACAAAAAACTATTATTATTTTATGTAATCAGTGGAGGGAAAAACCTGCACTAGTTGCACCTGCCTATTCTCCGCAGTCCCTGAGATTATGGCAAGGGTCTGTTTGGCCCTTTGGCAGGCAGTAGAAAAGTCGTTTGTTTATCATACTCAAGCAGAAGAAATGCTTCATGCTTTGAGTAATCACCTGACTTATTTCCTTGAAAAATCCTTTATAAACCTACACTTACACAGTGCTAAAGAGGGGCTTGTGGAAAAAAAAAAATAAATCAAAGTCAAGAGAGAAGACACCATTACTAGATATACATAGTAAGATTATGCCTAGGTACGTTATCTCAGGCCATTTATGGACTTTTCTGAAGGATGTATCACCACGGACCTGATTCTCTTTTGTCTAAATTTCTGCACTTATTTCCCATGTGGTTTCAAACAATCACAGAATCAACTAGGTTGGAAAAGACCTCAGAGATTATCGAGTCCAACCTCTGACCAACACTGCTTTGTCTACTAGACCATAGCACTGAGTGTCACATCCATTCTCTCCTTAAATACCTCCAGGGACAGTGACTCAGTGACCTCCCTGGGCAGCCCACTCCAATGCCCAATCACTCCCTCTGAAAAGAACTTCTTCCTAATGTCTAACCTAAACCTTCCCTGGCACAACTGAAGACCATGCCCTCTTGTCCTACTGCTATTTGACTGGGAGAAGAGACCAATCCCCAGCTGGTTACAACCTCCCTGCAGGTAGTTGCAGAGAGTGATGAGATCCCCCACAAGCCTTCTCTTCTCCAGACTAAACAACCCCAGCTCCCTCAGCCTCTCCTCATAGCATTTGTGCTCCAGCCCCTTCACCAGCCTCGTTGCCCTTCTTTGGACATGCTCCAGCACTTCAACATCTTTCCTAAAATGAGGAAAGAGAACTGGACACAGAACTCGAGGTATGGCCTAACTAATGTCAAGTACAGGGGAAGAATCACTGCCCTGGTCCTGCCGGCCACAGTATTCCTGTTACAGGCCAGGATGTCATTGGCCTTCTTGGCCACCTGGGCACACTGCTGGCTCACATTGAGCTTCCTGTCAGTCAGCACCCTCAGGTCCCTTTCTGCCTGGCTGCTCTCCAGCCACTCTGTCCCCAGCCTGTAGTGCTGCAGGCAGTTGTTGTGGCCAAAGTGCAGGACCCAGCACCTGGCCTTGTAGAAGCCCATACCACTGGATTAGGCTCACCTCTCCAGCCTGTCCAGGTCCCTCTGCAGAGCCCGCCTGCCTTCCAACCTTTACAGAAATCTCATTCAATTTAGAATAATATTAGCACAGTCATTATCTAACTGGTTATACTTTCGGAGGGGCAGTTCCTGAAAGGCAATATTTTTCTTTCCTGTATCAGCCTCATTTTAGTGACCAGCAACTGATTGACTGACACCCTTTTACTTTTTCAAGGGTATTTGCACTTTTAGTCATATTTCTAACTTTCCAATTGCAATTAGGAATGGTTGGATAAAATTTATGCTAATGTCAAGCTTTTAGCATATAATTACTAAGGCTCTTTGTGCTGGAGAACACACAACTATGGGAAACCAGGGAAGGGGGGGGTAAGGTTCTTAAACTCCATGACCCTGTCTTAAATATATGCTGTATATTTACTGTAATGGAGGAAAGAAACTCCGAGTTACTTACAAAACTTGGAAAGATCTGCAATCTGCTATTACACAAGGCAGTGTTCGGCAGGCTTAATAAAAAGATGTGCCCTTCAGACTGCTCTGAGTTTGTCCTATCATGTCTTTTTCCATCTTCTGCCTTATAACATTTGCTATGCCTTGTAAACTGATAGGAATTAATTCCTCAGTGGCCATACACAGAGGTTAATAGGCTCCCAGCAGCAGCTGACTTGGCACTAGAGAAGAAATACTCTCATCTACATCCAGTTCAGAAATGTTACCTTCATGTCCCCCTTCCCTGTTTTGGGAAACCGTAAGTTCTTCTTCCACCTCAGTTCTTCTGGATGTAGACTGGCAGTGTGGTAAGTTTTCCCTCTTGTCCAGTGTCTGAGAGGCTGCTCATTGTGCAAATTGTGGGTCAATGTGATGTGACACTGAGTCAGCCAGAGCCATGAGGTAGGTGTGCCGAAATTAATCCTCACATCAAACCACAAAATAGGGCTGTTAGTGTTAAAAATAATCATTCATAAGGTCACAAGGTAGGACAGCATAACCATTACAATAGAGAAAAGGATGATTTTCTGGGGGAAGCAGCTTAAACCATTTGCAAACAAATCTTTCCCCTATTCACTGTGCCCGTCCTTCCTTCTGACCTTGTTCTCCTTCCTGCAGTTTTCACAGTGGATTGCAGCAGACTCCCTCTGTCTCAGAAAGTTTCCTCTCTGTCACCTCTGTGTCTGTGCTCTCTGCTTTCTCACTGACTCGCACGCCAGCTGCAGGCTCCCTGCCTGCTCCACCCTGCACTCGCCAAAGGTTGTCCAGCAAAGCCTCTAAACTCGCTATTGGAGGTAACACCATCTCTCTCTCCCTTCAGAGGGTGCAAAATCCAGGACAAAACAAAGCAGCAGTTTTTGACCTTGCTGTCCCGCCTTTCAGAAAAACACACTGCTCACAGAAACTGTGAACAAACAAATAACTCAGGCTGTTTAACATGTCACTGTGACACAGTGGTGAACAGTAGGAAAGGCTAAAGGAATTTAAGAGATTATTGGAGGGCAAGCAACTAATCCTATGTGTATTTCTCTCACATTTCTTACATAGTAAAATGTCACTCACTTGTGCAGCCAGGAAGCAGAGAACTTGCTTGTTTAAGAAGAACAGATCAGGAAGGTATGGAGGATTTTTATTCCTCAGAAGGATTCCTTCTAAGGTGATAAAAGAACACAGTTATCATTACTGGCACAAACAGCAAGGTGCCTCTGCCTTGTAATATTAGAGCCAAAATATGACACTTTCTGTGCCTTAAATTCAATTTTTTTTTGTCGTTGGAAGACGTGTACAAATTCCACTATAAAATAAATGGAGCTTTGCACCGAGTGTTGAGAATGTTAGAGGTTAAAAATACTCTCTACCTCCTGCCTCATCCGTGCCCTGTCATCTCTATATATTTTCATACATATGCAAGTTTATGCTGTAAAATCTTCCTACTGACAGTTTGCTATAAAAAAAATGCTATGCATTATACTTGATAAAATGCTAAAATAAAATGGAATTAAAAAAAGCTGCAAAATATACTTTGGACAGCATACGATGCTGCACTAGGAAACATACCTCACAGGAAACTACAAAACCTGTAACCTAAAGCATGACACCAATCAATCCATGAGGAAAACTAATATGCATGATGCCTGGGTATCATGTACTGAGTGAGCACATTCACATGATAAGGCTTTTTACCATTTGAATGTGCCACACCAGAAGGGAAAGTATAAAAAGTATACTGTCACCAATTTGGAATGAGGTCTGTAGCAGCCTGTTGGAAAGGAAGCCAACCAAAAGTGGGGAAAAAGGAGATGTCTAAATAGGCAAGACTTTCTAGAAAAAAAAATCCCAACAAAAAAACCACCTAGAAGAATGAAGACAATTGTTACAGATGTAATTTTTCTCTTCCTACAGATTTTTTCAATTATAATCCTTAAAAGATTTGGAGACAGTAATTAATGTAAATGTTAAAATGTCCTCAATATACCATCTTTCTATTTTCCTGCTTCTTTAATATAATACAATAATATGAGCAATGCTGAAAGATTTTTTCCAATCTTTCTCATTCTTCCAGATCCTCAGTTCCTTAAACAATCATGAAAGCACTAAAAGAAATATTAAGCCCTACAATTTTTCTAGTCTGTCACTCTTCCAACACTCAGTTTTCTAAAGTTATATATTCCTTTTTTTTACCATCTGAAGCTCTCATAGGCAAAGTTACAAATATAAAAATAAATCAAACCACAACTATCACTCAGTACACTGAGCCAAATAGCACAAATAAGATAGGAGTAGAAAAGTAAGAACTGAAAAAAAAAAAAAAAAACAAACAAAACCCTCCTTTTTCCAAATTAGTTCCTCCTAAAAATGCATGTATACATGCATTTTTCACTTGTGTCTTTTCTTCTAATTTGATCTTTACAGCACTGAAAAAAAGAGTGCCATACACCATTTACTCCTGTTTTTGTCTTTGTTCAAATGTTTCTCTGCTTTTCAATAAATTCTATTGAAAACATGTAAATATCTGAGACAAAGACCATTCCCCTGGAGTGGTACAGGATGCATTGCTAAGCAACATTTTTTTTAGTTTGCTTTGGTTTTGTCCTTTTGTTCTCTCAGAATTCTTTTAGGCACTTGCTTTCTTACCATGTGAATGCAGAGGGAAGTTACACGAGGGCCTCTTTCTCCAAATAACATGCTATGTAAAGACTTCAGATTTCAGAGAGCCCATGCAGAAGATCACATTTATTAACTAACTTTGAATCTATTATCTTCAGAAGCATAATCCCCCTTGCATATGGGAATACAAATCTGAAGTATTTCTACTCTAGATTACCATTACTCTCTGGGTAGAGGGGTCTGCTGCAGGCTCAACTTCAGAGCAGAAAATTATTAACTTTTTCACTTTTTTTTTTAACTTCCTCTGCATTTTGTGTTTTATTTGTAAAAGAAATCTGAGCACATATACTAGATGGGAATCACAGAACACTCCAGAAAGGTCCTTAACAAGGAGATCAACAGTGAGGACTTGAAGACATGCTAGAGTATGCTGCCTTTGACCAAATGTTGACACAACCCCAGCTTGTCTGAGTCTCACCTAACTAAAGACAGAACATATACAAAACAGAACTCCTTGTATTGTTGAAAATCCAGCAGAAGCCTGGAGGTCTAAATGTGTATCTCTATACTTAAAATGTTTGAAAATTATTAATGGATATATATGCCCTAAAACTGACAACCTGAAGAGCAGAAATGAACACTTTCATGTTCATAGATCTGTGGTTGTACAAAGTGTTCCCAATATAGCATACTTTGCCAAAAGGTAAAACACAGTATCAAGCTAGGGTGCTTTCCTTAGAGGGGAAAAAAAAGATTAAAGTTTGGGTTGATTTTTTGTTTGTTGTTGTTTGGGTGTTTTGGTGGTGGGTGGTTTTTTTGTTGTTGTTGTTTTTTCGTGGTTTTTTTTTTTTTTTTAACAGATACAGTTCATTTCTAAAGCTGCCATTTGAGAATATGAAGTTTTTCATATAGGTGTTTCAACATAAGGTGTCTTCCTGACTCACTTTTTTTTATTGAGATGGGCATTTCTGTTGATCCCGGTGTTAGGTATGACATGGTAGTGGTTTCAAATAGGTTTGCAACTGACCAGAAGCAGTCAGAAATGGTAAGTTTAAAGATGTTTATGACAAAATGCATCTCTACAGACAAGGAAATCTTATATTGGTATAAAGCAGGCAGCTCCAAGGCAACCTTGACATAAATTTTCTGCAAACATATTCCTGCCATTGCGAGCTGTGCTATCCTATCAATTCTGTGTGATTATCTAGTCCAATACCGGGAATCCACATTTAATAGATGGTTCCAGCAGCAATCCTCCTACACCATCAGCTAAAGCTTGTCCCCACTATCTTCTTTACCCGCACCTATATTGCTGTCTGTAAGAGAGTTTCCCAGTTTCATGAATTGGTATGTAAGGGCAGGTATTTGCTTCATAAACTCCTGCTGTTTCTCAACAGTGCAATGGAGGATTTTCAATACAGCATGTAATTAACTATTACTGAGAAAGTAAAAACTAAGTGTGTCAGAGAAAAAATGTGAGTTTTCAAGGTTGTTCCTTCCTACGGTTTTTTAAATTGCACCATGTCTCTCCCAAAAATGAATTCATGAAAGCCTACAGTATTTTTACCAGTGACTTATACTTGTGCAAATGGAAATTCCTGGCTTCCTTCCCAAAAAAACCAAACTCTCCATAAACAGAAACAACAACATAACATTCCATATAAAAGGGCAGTAGTGCAGATAATATAATACACTTAGCATACTGATAGTTCATGGACATTTACGACGGTTGATTTGTGGGGGGATCACGTCCCGATAGCGGGAGGCTTTTTCTCCGTTACATTGCCGGGAGCCTTCCTCCCCCCACTAGTTTTCCCCCCCCCAAAGGGCGGGTGCCAGGGTGCCCCGCAGAGAGACACAGAGAGACCACCGGAGAGGGAGCAGAGAGAGAGTTTATTACATGGGTAAAGGTATTTATACCTTTTCGATGGATCGTAAAAGATCCAATAGAAAACTAGGAATAACAACCAATAGGAAAGGGTTAAATAAGAGCCAATAAGAAACTTTAAACACACTTCAAGGATACATTCTTTCAGACCTAGCTAGGGAGATAACGGTTCCTCCCAAGGGATTTTGGGAAGAAGACACAGTGTCTTAGTAAAAAAACAACAAGACTCCATCTTAAACAATAGAAACAGCTTTCGCTTTTAAGGTATTTAGGTTAGCTTTTTTCCCTTCTTCACCAGCCCATTTCTCACAGGACTTTTTCCATTTCCGATATTGTTTGTTCACTGCCACAGACATTCCTTCCCACTTTAATACAAATATTAATTTGTAATGCACTAACAAAACTAATTTTGAGCAGAAGTTACATTTTGAGTAGTTACACCAAGAATTTTACTTCGAGGTTTCACACTTGAAGCAATTGTATTTGTGTGATTCTTTCCACTGAGCACAGAATCCATTTTTTCAAGCACTGAAGATATTTGCTGGGGACAGTCTGAGACACTCTGGTAGTGCTTTTAACATTGAACTGTATCACCCTCTAAGGGCACCAGAGGTCAAGGCAATAGATGACTGATGACAACTTCACTGTGATACTATCAAATAACAATATCAAATAATAGCATGTATAAAAAGCAAATATCATCATCAATGCTGCCATTAAGTTTAAAAACATGGCTGTATAACCACCAATCAAAACATATTAATTATAACAAACTTACATAGATGCTGCTCTCTTTCTCCTTTTGGTTCCTAATTTACATCCTTTCCCTTGGTGTTGCCTTTGTTTCTACTTCAAGCTTGGCCTTTGTGACTACAGCCCTTTCTTGTCAGAATACTCCCACATCTATTCCTACCTAGTGCTTCCTAAATGTGTATCATCTCTACAAATAAATTGCATAAAGCATTGTCTTGCTACCAAAACCAAATAAATAGTATCTACTGCAAGAGATCACATTTTCCTAGTTGATGCTCCTATGGACTGCTTCCATTTCCCCAGTGGTTTTGAGATAGGTAGTCCAGCTGTTCGCTTTTTTCACTTCTTTCCTTAGAGTTCACACTTTACCTCCAGATACCCTGCCAGAGCAACTGTCTTCCTACACCAAAACCCTCTGGAGATGTATAAACATTAGTGAGCATGTTAGAAGCACTAATGTGCAGAAACTTACCCTCTGTTGCATATGCTGCCTCTCAAGCTCTGTGCAGGGAGCAGTCAGTCTCACACTGTTCCTCTATCTGAAAACAAGAGAGAGTGGATGAAATAAGAAGGGTTCTGTGGTGCAACTGCATCAACATTTTTTTTTTTTTTTTCCCCTCCTTATAAACACATTCACCAGGCAAACATACCTGAATCCAGTGGAGTTGTGCCTAATGAAGCACCTGTCTCTGTGGAGCTGTGGTCTCTGTCTCTTCAGGAAGTAGCCCCAGATGGTGTGCACTTCCCCCATCTTCTCTACCTTTGTTCCTTGAAACTAGGTGCACCCTCAGCTCTGCAGTCTCACCTCAGAAAGCAAGGTCTTTTAGTTACACAAATGGGTTTCAAACAGTATGTTTGATCAGTTTTGCTGTTATCACTGTTACTTGATTGCAATGAAGATCATGTTCCTGTAGTCCTTGTCACTCAAGTTTATGAGAGAGTAACTAGAATAGGAAAAGCATCATCTTACAGGTATCCTCTTTCCTTTCACTTAATTTCTGCAAGTGTTTGCAACTTTCCTTGTCAGACAATAATTCACTGGATGCAGTAGAGTTTTTCATTACCTCAGTCACCATTCTACCAGTACTCCCATTATATGCACTCAAATAAATATAAGCTTATTGTTGGATGCAAGTGATGTTAACCTTCAAAATGGATGGTCACTTCAATTACAACAGAATTATAAAAAGGAAAATTGCTTTTTAGCCAGTACTGTCTTGTCAAAGATTTTATCTATAAGTAGTTAATTTGACAGTTTTACTGAAACTTTGTTGCAATTAAATTCCTGTATCATGTCTTGTTTGATTTCACATTACAATTTTTAATTCATTTAACATTATAGCCTCATGAAAAAATGCTATGTTTTTAACGCAGCTCATTTGTAAAAAAGATATTGTTACATCCTAATGAACTCATTGCACTCAAGTTCTACACAGATTGCACTCTTACCTGGCCTGTGACTGAAATCAGACATAGTCTTGGATATTTAAATTCTTGAAAAATAATATGAAACTGACAAGCAGAAGTGGGATAACACATGAAATTTTTAAGTCCTTTGGCAAAACAGGGATAGCAGAGAGCTGCACAATGTGAAGATCTTTAAGGTCTAGAGAGAAAAAAAATACAACTTAAGGCAAAAAAATAACACTTTTCCAAGAAATTTGTTATTTATATATAGGTTTTTCAATTGGTTGGTTATTAGTCTTCGCTTGTGGTTTGCTTGTTTTTAATAAAAAAAGTCTGATAAATATCTCAGCCTAGAAAATCGCAGAAATGAATTATTAAAAAGGGAGAGAGACCTGTATAACTCATCACCTGTTGGTGGAATGAGATTTTCATAGAATCAGCTGGGTTAAAAGAGACCTCCAAGGTCATGAAGTCTAACCCTTGATCCAACACCACTGTGATTACTAGATCATGGCCCTGCGTGCCACGTCCAGTCTCATCTTAAAAACCTCCAGAGATGGTGAATCCACTCATTGCATGTATAGTGGGAGACAGAAACCTCTTAGTAATGTCAAGCTGTCAACGTAAGATGATATTCACAGTTTGCCTCTCTTTTACATCCTTTCAAAGATACTGTTTCCTGCCATAGCTTCCATACCACTGTTTGATGAATTAAGATTTATTATCTGCTGGGTTTAATTAGGTTTATAAATACTTTTTATAAATTTCTTAGTGTAATTTGAATTATGTTTCAATAAGCATAAATTGCTAAAGGAAACTATTTAAACATGCACAGGTCAAAATTACAGAATATCAAAAAGTCTTTCCATATTTTATATTTGGCAATTTTACATAATATTTTTTCACCTTAACAGAACAAAAAATAAGGTTTCACACTAATAGTAGATGTTTTTAAGCTTAATTTCTTTAAACACCTGTGAAAAGCCTTAAGGCATCCAAGTATTTTGTTGTGACAGTGTGTTAGGATTTCTGGTATCCCAAAAGTCAAGTATTCAGTAATACTTAAAAAAACCCAACCAAACAAAAAAACAACAACCCAAATTACTATGGCAACTGTCTAGCATCATGCTTTCTCTTAGTCTTTGCAGAAGAGATGCTGGTATGGTGCTGACATGCAGTAATTAAAAATAGCCTCTAGATGCCGCTGTTTACTGCATTTAGAAGACGTGAGGCCGTTCAGAAGAAATAGCTGTAAATTGAACGAAATACATTTGACAAGTACTGCTTGAGCCTAAGCCTGCTCTCTTGACGTCAGTGGCCAAGACTTCAGCAGTTTCAAGGAAAACAAGTAGAGCTTCTATATTTATCCGTAAAACTAAACCAAAAAAAAAAATTATTTTCTTGCACCAAATAGGACTGCTCTTTGAAATACAATTAAAATAGTTATCATTGCATCCTAAGCTACAAAATGGACCACAGGTATACTTTCTAATTACAGAAACTCCTCCTTACATACACACACACACTTAATTATTCTGCGTGTCTTTGTTTAAAAATGACACTGTATAAATATTAATCTTTTTTCCAACTATGCTTTGTTGCATGATCTACATTCATTGTAGCATAGTAAATTTGAGTTCATTAGATCAGTTGCTGCTATTTAGATGTAAATGTTTTCAAGGAGGATTAATTACTCTGTAATTCTGATTTTTTTTATTTTTTTTTTAAATTGGGGAAAATTAAGACATTAACTGACATTTCTCTGATTAAAAAAAAAAAAAATCGATAAAATCAAACCCTACAGAAACTCTCCTTGTGCCTCCATATAACACAGTTCACAGAAGATAAAATGTTGTAAAGTGTCTGAGTAATTTTTCTGGGACTTGAGCTAGTCAGTTAGGTTAGCTAAAGCTCCAGGAAGCCATTTAGTAGTTGAAATGTTAATGCTTAAGTTGCAACTTGGTTGCCTCTAGAAGACATGGGAGGAGTGCAGAATTCCAGAGTGCTATCTTTCAGAATTGAATGGGAGGCTACTCTTTCCCTTAACCCAGTCAAAGAAGAAGGAACTTTGACTACCATGGCGATTTATTCCCAAGAACATGGAGAGCATGTAGTTGCATGGAGAGATGTTGCAGCAATTTTTTGAATAACTTCTCAATTTTCACCTCTCAACAGATTTTCTTAAAGAATGAGAAAGCCCTGTTTAGGAAACTGAGAGTCAGGCTTACTGACTCTGTGGAAGATTTTCTTCAGTGACAGTTTCATGTAAGGGATGTACACAGTTCATGGAGTAAAGAATGTAAGGCAAGATTCTCCCTCCAGTCTTACCCGCTATGCTTGGGAGTCACATATACAGCCACACACACACACACACACACACCCTACGGCAGCAGGACTTTAATCATATTATCAAGGTGAACAGCATCATCAGGAGACACAGTTAAGATGTTCTTCCAGAAACTAGGAGTTATGATTTTGAGTCTATAAAGGCATAAACTGAGTAAGTGCCTTCTGGGCTAAAGAAATACTAAAATCGTGTACACAGCGATTTCATGGTTGTGCTTAAAAATAAAGTAAAACATTTTTGAAAAGCCACAAAAGTACAAATTCAGCTTCTCAGAACTATGTAAATTGAAGCAAGCTCTGGACAGACTTCCTCCAGTTTGATGATATTCAAGTTGAGACTTTCAGGATTGCATTGTGAGGTAGATGCCTATGTACTGTCCATCACTTACTTGAGACAACTAAGACCTTTGTGGACCTCTTTTGAGACTTTGTGGTTTTTTAAGCACACAGCTTCTTAGTGTCTTTCAGTGTTATGTAAGATCTACTGCACATCAGAACAAGCAATATCAGTGTTAATGGGAACAGAATTTGTGACAGTGCACTTTAAATCAGAGCTGCCTTAGGCTAAGTGGGAACACTGACATAATCATTTGTAATGCTAACTTAAAGAAAGCAATTAAAGACAGAATTATGAAAATGAACCTCATGTCTGTATTTAGTGGGGAGGAGCTTGGTTTTCACCATTACATCCTCTTAATACTACTAAGACATGCAGGTCTTGATCTTGAAATGAGTTCCATATGCCTTAAAGCCCATGTTCAGGCACAGCATGCTTCTGCTTCATGACCAATTTTTAGTTTTCCATTTGTAGGAGAACTGAAACATATGGACTTGTATTAGGTTCAACTTCTGTAAGCTAATTGAAAGCTTATATCCACTAATAAATAAAAAATAAAACAGAAAGATTACTCTTTGGCCATAAATATGTCACAGCCAAAGAACGCCAAGCTTTGGCAAAAGCCTTCACCTCATAGTACTTTACATTAAATACTTCTAAGAGAAAGATGGGTCTGGCCGAGGAATACCTGAATAGTTGTTCCATAGAAAAAATATAGGGCATTGAAGCCATCAGAGACCAAAGTGGGGTGACAAACACTTTCATCAATGAAACGGATTTTCACTTACAGTCAAAGACTTATATTAAAGAACAAATACTTAATGGGGAAAAAAATTGAAGGCTCACAACTCCAGTGGTTCTCTCACAGTAGCACAGGTATGTGCGCAGAGAAAGACTCTTGCTATACCATCTGTAAAACATATGTATCTTCAGGGCTAGCAGAGACACTGTCTCCATTCATTAAATGTAACCATGTTAATAAGAATTTCATCATTTGCAGATTTTTTTTTAATTATTATTTCTATCAGTAATGAAAAGCATATTATTGTGCTGAATGCAACTGACTCTCTCACTGTATATCCTGAAGTCCTCTGGCATTCACGCTATTAAAAAAAGTCTCTTCAGAAAGACTCTCTACATTTCTCAGTCAAGAATCAGCTGAACAGTAATGTAAACCAAACAATAGCTGAAGTTTACCTTTGAAATTACAGTATATGAAGTTCACTAAATTGTGCACATGTTTTGGGGGATTGACAGCACTGCAGCAGTGGGGAAAAAAAAAAAGGTTTTGCAATTACTACTCCTCACTGGTATGGTAATAGCATATGGAGGGTGGATCTGGTTTTATAGTGACTGGCATATTTTGTTAGACCTTAAAGTAGAAAACCTCCCAATTACAGAAATGAGATATACATATAATTTTTGTATTATGCCTTTCTGTATTTTCCCCTCCCACCACACGCATTTCACCTGAGATTTCAGTCCAAGAAAATCTGTAGGTTTCTTTTTCTATTGCACAAATTTACTTTCTTCAGTGACAAATAGTTACATAGGCATATACTATACAGAATAAAAATATCTAAAGAGGACTGTGAATAAACTTGAATCACTGTATTCCAAAATATTATATCCTGGAAATAAGCAACCTCTCCTCATCATAGGCCTGAGGTTTCCAAGCACAGATATAAGTGAATCAGACAGAAGGCCTTCAGTCTATCCAAGCTTTAAAAAGATAAAGGGGAAAGACGGAGATATGAAAGGGAATCTAAGAACTGATCCCTGTAAATCCATCTGAAAATAACAACTTTCTGGCCTATGTCAGAACAAACTTTGCCAGGAAAAAACTGTGGGACTTCAAAGCTATTCCTAATGTTGCATTTTTCAGATTCTAAGGTGTCCTCCATGGGAGAGATTTTCCTTGCTCACGCAACCTGAGTCTGCCCAAGCCCAGGTGCTGGGAAATGGGAGATGGGTGCCTTGTTAGGCTTTTCTGTTGACTACTGCAGCGCCTTCCTGCCTCTGTTAGGACTGAAAGCAATCTAATCTACCTGTCTAGACAAGGCTTTGCGCTGGTCTGATCCCTTTCTTTGGTGCTGCTTGTGACATCCAGAAATTTGACAAGGAAAGCAAATATTGATCATTCTGAGGTGTGTTTTGCTGTGATAATTGTCTAAGCATGACTGAGTGATGCCCCTATAGATAGGTGCTTACTTATTTCCTGAGGCATGTTGTCCTCAGAGCGACAGAAACATTGATAAGAAAGAGGACAAAATGACTAACTTTGATGGAGTTTGTGTTCAAACATCTGCTGCTTGTCAACATGGGAGGCAGAAGCAGTGATTTATTAGTAATAAAACAGGAAAACCAAGGAAACTCTCTGTCTTATTCTTTCCCTAAACTATTTTCTTACTAAGAATGCCCAGTAAGTTCCCATAAAGAGAAAACACTGCCCCATTATCTGTATATTTTTTACTTTGCTTACTTCATAACTTACCACATACATAACACACTATTTAGTTTAAGACTTTGAGTACCTTCTGCCTATGAAGCAACATGGACAAAAAAGTCACTAAATGGAACCATGAAAATTTATGGAGAAGTCAAACTGTGGTCACCTAGATTTTTTTCCTCTTGCCTAGAATATAAATATTTTCAGGATACTGAACAGAATGTAAATTATTGCAAAGATATTTGGTGACATTTTCTACTCTCTGAATCCATACCAAATCCAGACCTGTAATTTTCCCCCATTGTTTTTATGAGAGTAATTTCATTTGGATTAATCCTTTCTTTCAGGCTCAGCTCTGCACGAGCACTCTGCAGAATTCTGGCTTCCACATAAAGAGGAGCTTTGAGAGGAACTGGTTTCCAGAAAGGCAAAAATACTTCTCCAGGGCATGGTAGCATGTACAGAGTCAGAGTACTGCAGCCCATAAGAGGAAGGCATATACCTTCTCTTTCAGCCATGCCACTGGGGCACCGAAAAGGGATGTGGTTGAGGAATCTGTGCTCTTCTCTTCAGTGCATTTGCATGATAAATAGATGGGCATCATCTGCTCAATAATATGGTGTAGTTTATGTGATGTTTCTACCACCAGCACACAAACCATACCAATCCCAAAAGATAAAACCTTAAAACTGTAGATGCCTTGGTTTAACTCGAATATTAAGAAAAGCAAAAGTGTCAAAAATTAGAAGCAGCAATCATAACAGTGTGATGCTTTAAACAGAAATTAGTCATCTGTCTGCCTGCCTATCTGTAATTTAAAGAATGAAGCTATGTCGACGTTAAACTTTTTTATTCCCCGCCCCCCGCAGAGGATATAAGGTTTAATGAAGCTTTACTACCTTAGTAACCTTTTGTAGATGGTGAGGCATGACTGACATCAGAGTAGGACTGAAAAGGAGAAGATATTTAGGTTCAAATCTGGATGTAAAGATGTCAATCTCACTAATGCAAGTTAGCATGAGTATATATACTGATTTAAACTGACCGTTTTCTACTTTCTGTGCAAGCAAGGAGCAGGTCAGAAGTTGAAAGCAGAAAAACAAAGTAAATGCCTGTCCTGGTAAACCATGACAATGCCTGAAGGAGGTCTCATTCCATGTTTTGGGTCTCTTGATCCTGTCAACATTGCAGCAGCACAACTCCATCTGTAAGATCTACATTACTGCTTTTATGGAAATGAAAATGCCTCAGTAAAGCTTACTTCTTTTTTCACTGTAAACCTTTAGATTTTCTTTCTTTTCCTGTCTTTTTCCTTCTCCCCTTTTTAAACAATAAAACATCAATAAGACATCAGGTTATTTGCAGGTTTTGGAATATTTTCACCTTACACAAAACCACATCGGTTGGAATCTGCTTCTGTGTTCTGATTCATCAAGTACTTCCATCTTAACAAATGCCATGAGAGTAGCAAAGAATTAAGCATTTTTTTCTTTTTGTTCCACATGCAATTACATCTCTTTTAAGTGGTCCAATAATTGCATTTTAAACAGCACTCTTTTAGTCATATCCAAATGGATTTTTATTGTTATAGTAAATAGTTACTAAAGCCCTCTGAGGGAGAAAAAGCCCCACACACTTTCAAGCAAACAATTCAAGCCTGTACATTAATCTGTATCTTTAAATAAACAGCAGTAATTAATGAGAGTTGGGCACCTTGCTGTATTGTACACTGACAGGGATTAAACACTGGCATTGCAAAATGCCAGTTTTCAGCTTGTGCATTTGTAGACCCTTCAGAGCCATGAACTGACATTTGCAATCTTTGTCAGTCAAAAAAAATGGCAAATTCAGTTAAATCTAGTTCTGCCATTCAAATGGAATGAAGGTCATCACCTATCCCTTTTGTGATTTGATTATCCAGAGACTGAGTTCATTTTCCTGACGAAAGACACATTAAAAGGCCCAATTCTGCAACTCTTGTCCCATCTCAGCAGCTCAATTGGCTTAAATTATTAATTATTAATCATTAACTGATTTAACTATTGCTAAGAGTACAGATTAATATATAGTCCTGAACTGCTTGCCTAAGTGTTTTTCCTTTCCTAGAGCTTTCACAACCATTCTGAAAAACAATTAAATACATTTTGAAATTACAAAAATTAATATATTAAATAAATATACCATGGAATTTTGAAATGCTATAGTTATGTATAGTCCACATTACACAAAATATTTTTATTGACTTAATTTGAACTACTTATGTTAATAAAGACTCCAAGTCCAAACCTTCTACCCAAAAAGAGAAGGAAACTGAAGCAAGCTCCTGAATTCCAAACCATTACCCGCATAAAGTCTGGACCAAAGCATCATGCTTGCAAGGAGAAATGTGCTTATAAGGATATGCAGAAAACACAGGCTCCACAATCGTTTCCATATGCTGTTCCTGCCTTTATGGCATTCCCATCTCTTGTCTTCACAAATTCCCTGAAATTTTGGGGGTTAGGAGTGCAGCAGATTATATGCATCACTTTTTGGCCCAGTACTTCTTGTAAGAAGTGGGTTTCCTGAGCTTACTGTGAGCCTGAATTGTGGCAGAAACCCAATTCAAGGACACAGCAATGCCAGTGCCAATTAAAACAGTCCGAATGTCTGGTCTTGTGGAAGCGGACTTCTTCATGGATTAAAAACTGTTTGTAATGGGCCGGGGGCAGGGGTGGTGTGGGGGTGGTGTGTGTCTTCCACTTCTTTACCTGCAACACTGAACTCCTAACCTCTTCTCCTTCCAGAGACAATAACATCGGGAACATCCCGAAAGACCTCAGCATAACCAGTAATTTGGCCTTGAATACTTCCTGTTGCGGATGGGACCAAGGATATAGGTGCTAATGATTTAAGCAACATTCAGAAACAAGACCTCTGGGTATAATAGTAAGGATTGCTAAATGGTTAGCACATAACCTGCTATCTGAACACACGAGTAGGTTTTTATAATGTATTTTCTCACTATGCTGGACTGAAGGGAAATCCTATAGGTGCACCATAGGTCAGGTTCCAGTGTTGCAGTGCTATGGTATGAAATAAGAAAGCTCATTCATTAGCATATGAATCAGCTCACCATAGAAAGTGTTAGAACTGCGGGAGAGGAAAAGCCATTTTGCTTTAATAATAACAGCCTGTAAGAGGCAATCCCAGGTACAAAATGATCAAGTGACCAGACTCAGTTCAGTAAAGAATGATAGCATTTTATGCTCAACACTTCAAGATTAAAGTCTTTAGTTAGAAAAGCATAATGTGAATCAGTTTCATGTATAATGCATTGTGTGAGCCTGTAGCCACTATGATACAATGTAAGCAATTCCATTTAGTGCAATTTGACTATAGCTAGCACAGAATAATTGGAGTCAGTTTCTAGCATGCTAGAATTTGAGTCAAATATGATATGGAAAAGAATTTGATGCATAATAATATGGAGGCAAAGATAACAAGCAATGATGTGGATGAATAGTCAATACACTATAACATGCAAGTAATTTTAATAGGTTGTGATGTCATTAGGAATCCAGTGTTCTTATATAAAGACAAAAGGCTAATACATCATGGTAAAGAAAGAAGACTATTAAGAAATGGTATAAATAATGGCACACAGCTGCATTGGAGGAGAACACTACATCAAATACTGCAGTTTTCTCAAATAAACATCTACCGGAGAATAAAAACGGTTACACAGGAGAACACAGGACATATTTCAGAGCAGTTCCTCACATTTCAGAGGTGGTGTTAATGCTGCACAGGGCAATTCCAACTCCTGCTCAAGAACTTAGCCCTTTCCATTCTTTTCCTCCCATTATTAGAAGCAGTTGTGGCAGTTCTAGCCTCTTTGGTATTCTGGGCCTCAATTTTACAATCTGATGTGCAAATACTACGGATTGAAGATTTGCCCCTTCTGTGAGGTTAATAATGTATGGTTAACTAAAGAACTACAGTGTTTTAAAGCAAGGACATAAACAATAACATGACAGATCTGCACGTAAACATCTTTGGCTTTCTGAAACTACTTCAGAAAGCGGCAAAAATGTGCTACTATTGTGACTTGAGACTGCATTGGGTTTAAATCCAACAGACACTAGTACACTGAATTTTTTTTCTCTTCCTAACTTTTCATGAGTCTAACTCTGTGTACCTGAGCTCATTTATGAGCATGTGCTAATCGGTTCTGACTACAAGTTTAAGTCATCCCTGAGCAAACAGAAAACTATTCAGCTTAGCAATAAAGTTAAATAATTATTACCAGGCTATGTGATGTGATTACAATGTGACATTGAAATGACTATGGTGTGATTAGAATAAGAATGTTATACGCTTGTGATGTTACTAGAATGAGGCTATAAAACGTCTGTGATGCCATACTGCTGTGATATGACTAGTGTCAGGAAAAATGTGTGCATTATTAATGCATACATAAACATGCCGTATTTCAGAGGCAGACTGCATGACACAGAATGCTAGTAGTTCTAATTACCTTCTTTATTAATGGCTGTTCTGCCTTGTATTTTAAAAAATAAAAGAACTGTGTACTTAATTCATTCACAGAATTCTTTTTCTAAGTGGTTTGGCAGTAAGGTTGCTCCTTCATGTCACTTGCTTGACTTTCAATGCTGGGGCTCTAGCCATCCTTCCTGTATTACATAATGAACATTTTTCTTAAACTATTATTAGGATCAGTTCCGTTTTCTAGGGTTACTTGATATCGTCAAAACCAGGATCAATTTTTTTTTGTGTGTATCTGTAACAGGAGTCTTTTGGACACAAATACAAAGCACAGCAAAACTGAGGGCACTTAATCTTTACATATTATGAGATTAGAGATTGTGCAATGTTCCTATACAGCGTCTGCATCCTTATGACTTGCAAGGTTATGTACATTTATCAGTATGTGCCACACAATTCCAAGCCATGCAAATTACTGACCTCTGACAGGTACAAATAGCTTCCACCATTAGTTAACAGTACGGCCTACACGCAGACACATATGGGAGTCTAAGGGTAGGAGTCTGCACCTGAAAACATAAAATCTTCAAGGTAGAACTTGGATCTTTAGCTCACCAATGCTATGAACTGAAAATGTGCAAATTAGGTAGTACCACATAAAGTCAAATGCTGATGTTATCTTTCTACACCTACATATTTGGAAGGCTTAACCAGAACCAGCAGCCAGCATGGCCACATACCTGGGCATACTAAATTGGATAGGTTCTGTCATACAGCTTGTAAGTTCAAGCTGAGAAAAGCTGGCAATAAATGCACAGTCAAATGAAGGTTCATTCATGCTTCAGAAAACGTTGAAAAAGGCACTACATATAATGCACTACAGATAATGCACTATAATCATCTTCTTGTCACACTTTTGAGGTCACTCATATCGAAATACATTGGCATTTTATTACAGTGTCTTCCAGGCATGTGATGCTTCTTTGTGGCTAGCTGGGTAATTTACCTGTGTCATTTATGGGGAAGGCGAAACGATCATTTTCATTATTTATCAAACCACAGAGAGGAGGAATCTTTTCCAGTTCAATGTTTAAGCAGACAAAACCCAAACCAGCAGAGCAGCTCTCTTCCCTCCCTCGGCGAGTGTCTCGGCTGACCCTTCGGGAAGGGGAAGGAGAAAGGTGTGCAGGCGTAAATGGGAGCCGAGACAGGGCTGGAGTCAGAGCAGCCTGAATTATAGATGAAAGGGCATGTATTAAATATAAGGCCGAACGGGGCGGAGGAGGGCCGGGCCAGGCGGTTGCCTCCGAACGTGCGCGGCGCCGGCGGCGGCCCCGCGGACACCCCGGGCCCCGCACCCCGCGGGCGGCAGCGCAAAGCGGGACCCAGCGCGCACTGGGGCACCCCCCCACCCGGGTCCCCAAAAACCCAAAGCCACATCACCAACCCAAGCCGGCAGCAAACCGCGATTTTCAGGGGCTACGCGCAAAGCCGCCGATGCTTCCAGCCCGCTCCGCGCGCA
>VWZG01002128.1:73402-108167 GCA_013396735.1 Grallaria varia
TCGGCCCATTGTAAATATTTTCTCATCTTAGTAATGCATAAGTGATCTGTCATAGCTCATTTTAAACTGTGAAACACGCCATATGAAGAGGGATTAGGAGGCTGAGAGACTCATATTTCAAGCAAATCCAGCATTAGTTTTTTCTTAGGTCTAATAATTCCCTGCTAATAAAGATTTAAACGCGGTGCTGTCTTAACTCCTTGCGCGGTGCCGGTGCCGGTGCCGGGGGCGGCGCCGCCCGTAGATGGCGCTGAGGCTCCGCGCCGCCCGCGCTGGCGCCGCGCCAGCCCTGCGGTAGCCGGGGCAGCTCCGCGATGGGGGGAGGGATGGACCGCGCTGGCGTTCCGGCCGGAGAGCCTTTTATTTAATGGGAGCTGCGCTGGGGTGCTCAGGAGTTAAGTTTGCCTCTTTGTAAGGCGGCGTCCTCCGTGCTCCGTTTTGTCCGCGGAGCCTCGGTCGGCGTTAGGAGTCGCGTCCGTATTCCCGCGGGCGCTGTACCCTCCGAGTGATAGCGATTTGTCTGAATTTAATAGGGATATGAATCCTAAGGAATCCAATGAGACACATTTAGGCTTGTCTTTCCAAAAGGTTGTGGCAGTAGTGAAGTTTAGGATAAAGTCATCCTCTTGCTGTTGCATTAGCCTTATCTGAGATGAATGTGACGTTCCCAGAACTGTCTCTCCCACTTGGGGTGTCTGTAAGGTGTCACACTAACAAGATGCTAAAACAAGCACTTTTGAGGCAGTTCTGCTCAAGTAACTGCTCTAAAACATTTCGTACATGCAAAAAGACAGTGAAAAAACCACGGAAGAATCTCACAGAACCTTAGTCTTCCTATAGGACTTTAAAGAAGGGTATAGTCCCCGAGACGTCTTCAGGCTCTTACACAGCACTGTGCTCATACTGTCAGCTTAAGTTAAAAAAGAACTGATTTAAAAAAATAAAATAAAAAAAAGAAACAAACAAAAAACCCCAAACAAACNAATACACTCATCTCCTGTTAATAATAATATCAATTATTATATTTATATGGACCTGATTCAAATTTCACTGAGGTCTTAGTGAATTTTTTTTGAATTCAGCAGATTCTCATGTAATATGATTTGGATTGCTCCCTGCAAAAGCTGTGTTACTATATGTAACTGAAAATATAAGTCTTTCTTAGGTAGACAGTTATCTGGACTGAGCTTGTGTATTTTTATTCTGTGAGGAAGGAGATGGTGTCTTTTTATTTTTTCTCCGATGATGAGTGTTACCTTTTTATGCCTCCTTTTCAGTTTTGGCTGAAGGAGTATAGGCAGCAATGGTAGTAATCATCAACGGTCTTCCTATCTTTCTATCTGTAATTCCTGAAATAAGGATGCATTTTAGCTAATATTCATTGACACCGGAGGTAAATATACCTTCATAAGACTCTTTTTTTTAGATTTAAAGTAAAGTAATCAGACTTTAAATCTTACTGAATAGTAATGTGTGCTAATGCCACAGCATCTGAAAAACATTTTTAGATATTCCTTTAGGAAGAGACACTTAGTTCTGTGCCATTGTACTGTTTTCTTCTGGTTTAGCCTAACTAATTTATCTGCATGTAATGTTAGTTGTGTTAAGTTGTATCTGTATTCAGCAAGTTGTCTTGATTTGTTTTGCAAAGAGCACAGGAATTGTCCTGGTGGATGTTAAGATAGGANTCCAAATAGCACATTTCCTTTTCTGTCCTGAGATTATTCTAGTTTCGCTTAAATTAGCTTTTCAAACTCTTTTTGGAACTTCAGATTTAACCCTCCGTGGTATCTAGAGGCAGTTAAGACTCCAAATATTATTTACCTGGCAGAATATNATATGTCTAAGAAATACTTGCATCCTCCATTTTTACTTGCAGTTTGTTTCAGTCCAAGATAAATACACATGCAATGTATCTTGCAGATACATTAATATTAGCAGAGAGGTAATACCCAAGTCCACACTTGGACTTCATTCTAACAAAATTCTGTTACTTGTGGTGGGAGTTTGGCCCTAGAAATCTGTTAGAACTGGGTTCTAAGTCAAAAAGCTTTTAGAATTAAAAAATATATTGTTCAATTAAAAAACCTCTTAGGTGCTTTCTTTTTTTTTAATGGTGGGGTTTTTTGGGGTTTTTTTTTTTGGTTTTTTTTGGTTTTTTTGGTGAGCAATATCTGTGCAATCATCAATAAATTTAGTGGAAATTCTGTGGTTGAGTCTTTAGACATCACTTTGAATTACACAGACTGATGTTTCACAAGTATACAGTGTAAAAACCAAAGCCTCCTTCAAGTGCCTATCTTGCAGTAAACCTGGTGGATGCTCTGAAAAGAGCATTTTTGAATACTTGAACTTGGGATTGTTCTAAATGCTAATTCACATAATTAGGAGTATGGAAAGGATGTTGCATTCCACCAGCTTATATAGCTAAGCTTCCAAAATCAGAGTTATGACTCATAAAGAATACTGAAATCTATGCAGGCTTCCCAATCAGTGTTCTTTTCAGTATTTGATTGAACTTTAAAATGCACTTCAAATTAGTAAGTCATTACACCAAACAGCTACACAGAAATACAGAAGAAGACGACAAGTATTCTTCCATGTGAAAGATCTCTTTTGAAAAGCAAATAAACAGACAAAAACTCCTACTCAATGTCATTAGATTAACAATAGATTAAATAAGAAAAGAAATTAGGGCCAATTTACCGTGGTTATCCCAATTTTAAATTATAACAACTTCATTTAATCAGATTTAAAGCACAGCAGTGACAAATAACACAGGTTTAAAAATATGTATCAGTATGGGCTATGGGCAAAACCTTCAGTCTTCATTCCTAATCAAATAGCATTTAGGCATGTGCTTAACTTTATTTAAAGTGGTGGGACTGAAGCAGATCTTTAAAGTCAAAATGACTTCAGATGTCTTCAAGAAAGACAGCCGTAAGCACACTATAAGCACTTTTCTGAATCAAGATGATAATTTATAAAGTTTGGAAATATGCACAGTTCTAGGAGATTCAGGAAAGCTAGATACATGATAACATTGTCCTTTTATTTCTGCGCTCTTATGGCAGAAATTAAAGATTTACGTCTTGACTGACACATTAAATGCATTCCACACTAAAGTATATTTTTAATCTTATAGTCAATAACATAAACTCTGTGAAGGTTGCTTTACTTCTTTTCAGTCAATGGACTTCTTGCCTCATCAAGGAATAAGTAGCCAGGACCCTACTGATCAATGTACATAATCTGTGACAAATTTAATTGATATTATCTAATTCTAGAGTGTTTAAATTATAAGTTTGGAGTTTATGTGAGAAAAGAGAAAAGCTGAAAACATTAATGACTCTTAATTTGATATGCTGAGAGTGGCAATTTCAAGGTGCATAAGTTGATGGAAATCTGCATTGGAACAGCAGTGCAGAGCTTACGTCACCTGCAAATATTAAAATTCTGTAACCATAGCATTCCACAATTCTCTGCGCAGTATTATTTTTAGTGGCCTTGTTTTACCACTTAGTATAAATAAAAAATACTATTTCATTGTTTCTTTTGTATGCTTAATTTGCTTTATGTGTTAGCATGATTATTGGTCTTGGGTGAGGACAAGTCACCTGGAAAAGTGTCTGCATGTAAAATTCAATTGTTTTCTAGTTCTGTATATTTATATATCTATACTAAAATATCAGAAATTGTGAAAATGTGCAGTGTATTTTGTCTATTGTTGTATAACTGAAAAATAGGTTAACAGATTCTGCTCAACTGTCTAAAGAAATTCATCTTTGAGCTGAGACCAAGCATGGAAAATTTCAGCTGAAAAGAAGAATTTTTTAGAAAGTTAAGAGCACGTGAAAACTGGGAGTTATAATGGAAATCTGAACATAACCCTAAGCTATAATACCATTTTCAATAGTGACAGTAGACATGCTAAACTAGAGTAGGGAACATTTTGTGTGTACAGATACAGACAGTAAAAGCTTAGTAAGCTTCACTTCTCTTTAAATGTTTCTAATGCAAAAAAAATTTTATCAGAATCATTGGAGTTTCATCTGTCCTGACTGTCCAAAAACAAAGTTTCACATGTGCTAAGAAATTTGTGCCACACATATGAGTGAGAACCAGATCTTGAGAATTTAATGCTATTGGTGTTTTATGAGAAAGTTCTTTTGTATATAGGAGCAAGGGAGGATCATTTTAGTTTCCATTTCATTTCCAAGGAGTCTCTTCTAGCACAGCAAAACCTTATCAACCACACTTTATTGACAGCAATTTTATTGTAGCTTGAGGCTTACAGTAAGCTGTTTATTGGTGTTCCCTAACGCGGTTGACAGCAATTGGGGAATTAATTTTCTTGCCCCTGATGTGCTTTCTTGGGTATAAACGACAGATGTTAAAGATATGAAAACTGTGACCCATTTACATTCAGCAACTCTTTATGGGCACAGTTTACCTGTCTGAAGTGCACGTTTGAAGTCCTGAGCAATATTGCTTCATCAGTTCTAGGATTCTTATTTTTGCCATAGAACTGTTTACTTAGATACATACAGTCCAAGGGCCAGATACATAATACTAATGGACCGATCCTCATTTAGGCAGCTTCTGTTCAAGAATAGCTGGGTTGAAGTTTCATTTATTTCAGGAGATGCTGGATCTTCTTACTTTACCATTTAATTGCACCAAGCATACAGGATATAACTTACAAAGTGGACATACAGTGTTGTGAAAGATCTAACAGGAATTACAGGTGATATCTGAATTTTTGGTTTCACTACTTCCACAGAACATCACAGTGGTCTGTAAAATTTATACTCATAAGTTTCTTCAGTTGCTACTCAAGTACAGCATCTCACATATATTCTTGTAATGTCCATGTCTTTGCTGAATAAAAAACAAACATACAGAGAATCATTTATTACTTTTTTCCCCTTACTTTTATTATTGCTTTGTCTTTCCAGCCTGTGGCACAATGCATGTAAAATGATTTATC
Organism: Grallaria varia; assembly: GCA_013396735.1. Classification (NCBI taxonomy): domain Eukaryota; kingdom Metazoa; phylum Chordata; class Aves; order Passeriformes; family Formicariidae; genus Grallaria; species Grallaria varia. Next base: position 78,393 of record VWZG01002128.1, read on the forward strand.
CCTCTACACTGATGTGGGCACTTAATCAGTTCATTTCTGGTTTACATGAGGTAACATTCCACTGAGTGGAAAAAGATTTCCCAGGCTGTAGATAAGAAATGAATGGAGGGTATCATATTTTACTGAAGTGTGGAGGGAGGAGGATGTCTCTTGTTCAGTTCTATTGACATCTTTTAGAAAGACATTTACAACATAAGGGGCTTTAGCATCTTACCTAACTGGGTACCTAAGTGCTTGTTTAGATGCAAAATGCGTATCATACTAACCATTCCTTTATAATTAAAACATCATGCAAAAAATTCCTTCTAATAGAGTTGAAATAATTTTGTTGGATTGCTTTCTAGTGAGCTATAAACTTTCTCTTGAAGCAGAAATAGCTATTTCTGATAGAAGACAGCTTAAATTGATATTGTGATCAATTTTTTCATTGGTCATTGGAGATTATGAAAATTTCAAATAAATAAATAAATAAATAAATTTGAATAGCGACATCACTTTAGCCATACCAAACCATGTGTAGATTATTCCTGGGAGCTCTGGGATTGAGGAAAACATAGGAACCAATATAATTTTGATATAAAAATCATACTGACCTTACTAAAAGTATCTGGATTTTGAAATCTTGGAATGATTTGGCCTGCATTCTCAATTTACTTTTGGGTTTTTTTTGTGTACCCTGAATTATATGTGATAATACAGAGAAAGGTAGTTAAAAAAATCTGATTTGTAGTCATACTGAGGTGTCTAAATTGTACCAGTCTCAAAAGTTACCCATTCTTTTTTTCTTCTTCTTGTTTCTTTTGCAGCGAGTTGTAGGGTAGATTTGTTTTAAAGTCTTGGCATTGGTTTTCCTGCATCTTCTGTTACACAGAGGGAAATTTGAGTAATACAGCATTTGTAAGGATTTTTTGGTGTGTAGAATCTGTAGTTTCCTATGACCTAATGTTGTAGCTTTGCCATTTCTTTTGTGCAATGTCATACTGAATTTTTTGTGCATAAATATTAATATTATTACCTCAAAGTTGTTCTGGAAGATGCACACTTCTTATTACAAGAGGAATATAAGGAGCTTTTTTTCTAGAGTAACAGTTCAGCATTTGAAACTAAATCCAAGCTGAGGTAAATCTGCTGATTTATGCCATCTGCAGCTCTTTCTGATGTTAACTTCTTTAAAAAAGCAATAGGCTAATGTTGAGATAATATTTCCAAAATCTAAAAAATATATGTAAAATTATTCAGGAATGAAGTGAATTAAAAATAATTTTAGTTTGAGCTGAATTTGATGAAATCTGGAGGATCAGCTGTCGGATTTTTCTTCCTTCCTTTGTTTCCTCCTGCATGTTCTCAGAAAGATGATCTAGGTAAAATTTTAGAATAGCAACCTCTCCCCAGTCCAGAAAATTAAATTGGATATTTTTGCTGGCTGATAATTGAAAATGGATAACTATTTATATTGATTTGTAAATTATTTTGTAGCCTGAAACTGATATTCGTTCATTTTCCCTCATTTCTTCCAGTCAAATTGTCAGATACAGCTACTTTATTTGTAATTATCCAAGATATTCTTAGTACTTCCTAGGCTTTGATGAGTTGCTAGTAAGAAAATTCTGGGGTAGGTCTTCTTAATTATAATTTTCTTAAATATCTTAAAATTCTTAAATATCTTCCTGTATGATATTTTCCATCAAATTGAACTAATTTAACCGATGCCTTATAAGGTCATACAGCCTTCAAAACACCATAAGAAGTATGAGGAAGACCATATTTCAGTTGTAAATTGTGTTTGTCATTCTTACAGCCTCTTGTTGATCGGGAGCTCACAGTAGTATCTCTTAAATGGCTAAACCTGATAGGAAATTTCTGCCTCATCTTCTGTGCTCCTTCAAAACACATAACGTTATGGAGGCAATTGTGATCCTGATGTAAAGATTCTGTAGGATACATATATCTCTATTTATGACCTATATATTATGGAGAGTTTTCCTTCAGATTCCTTCAGAGAAATATAGAATTTGCTGCTGAACTTCACTGTGAGATGCTTTGACCAATGAGTTCTATCTTCTCTCATCAGTATTTTTTTGAAAGAAAGTTTTCACAGACATTTAGTTTAACAGGAGGTGGCCCAGGAGCTCCCAAAAAGGGTGCAGAGTAATGAATTTTAAGAGAACATTCCCTTCCTGTGTGGAATAAGGTGCAGAGCTTGAAAGGGAGTGATGTTTGACTCCTGGTTTTAGTGGCTTTCCATTCAGTGGTGTAGGTTGTGGGAATACTGTTGTCCCTCTTCTTGCAGTATGCAATGAATGTATCGAACATTATAGTTACTTCAGATGGCCAGCCTCTGGCTGGGGATCTAGCCTTGTTTCTGTAATGTCCACAGAAAGTGTAATTTTTATAGTTTTCACCAGTATACTTAGCTGGTAATGCCTGTGAACACAGTACATTTTGCTTCTGTTGACATTATGGTGGGATTCATCTTGTCTGAATTACAACTGTTTATCAAATCCAATCTGTTTCACTGACTTCAAGATTTACTCCACCCTTAAGTAAATATAGTGGTTTAATCTAGTTGCCAAAGCTGAGGGACACAGTTGGGTGAGATGCATCCCACATTCAGTGAAGAGTGTGATTCATGTGATCCATATTCTTCACTTTACTGGTGAAGAGTATTATCCAGTCCAGTTGTCTCACTGAAGTTGAGACTAAGGTTTTAAGGTTATGTATTTCTTTAAGTGAAGGTATTATTTGAATAGTGCAAATGAGCAAAAAAAATGTATAATGTGCACAGTTGCCTTTGAAAAAGTCTTCTTTAGATTATGACTCAAGTTCAAAGGCTCCTGAGTCAACAGAAAGACTCTTACTGACTTTTTATTAAATTGTTATCTGACAATTTTTATTTGGCTATTTTTATATAGCCACCTACTTTAGGAAGATGCAATGAAGCAACAGTTATTTTGTTTTGGTGCTGTTCCAAATATTTCTGTTTTTTCCTCAGCGCTGTTTGTTCCTTGGTACCTTTTTCTGTGTATGTTACAGTGTAAAAATGTTTCTCCTACCTCTCTGGTTTAGGCATGTGTCTATAGCAGTATGAATTTTCAGTAAGTTGTCAGATTGTTTCACTTTCCCTATTACAAAAATACAGGTCAAAATATCAGTGACGTGCTAGTGTTACCAGTAAGAAAAAGTGAAATTACCTTCAGTTTGTGACAATAGTACCCTGAAACATGGATTGTATTGAAGTCTTTGGCATCTAGAGCAGCAGGAGATGGGCTGCCTACGAGTCGCAAAGCCCTAGTCAGCTCCCAACTGCCAGATAAATAAATAACAAAAATACCCATGACAAACAAAAAGATCCAAATGAAATCTGCATCTGTCTAAAGACAATAAACCTTTCCTGTTCAACTTTAATCTCTCTACTGTACAGGGCATGGACTTTGCTTTTTGAGTTTTCATCAGTTTCATTGCAGAAAGCTGTTTCATCTGTCAAACATTTCAGTTTGAAATGAACACCTGATTTTTTTGCCTTTGTATTCTACAAGAGCATCAGGTTGTCAATCAGCAGAAGTACAAAATGAGACGACATAGGTGATCCACTGCTGTGATTGGCATTTTATTTTACAACAGCTTTTTTCTTCTTCAAACTTAAAAGTGGCAGTATTTGTCTGTCCTGTGGAAACAGATGAGAAACGTGCATATAGCGAAGGGAAGCCACCCCTGGTACACCCCAGTCCTGTTTGTCTTGGTTTCTGGTGCCCATTCTGTTGAGAGTATTGCTACAGTCCAGCTGGTCAGTGAAGCTGTAGGTGACTTGCTGTGTGAATTGCAAGAATGTGAGTGTTGTGTGAGTGAGATGAAAATAGTTTGTATAAATGAGATTTAAATACACTTAGTTTTGTTATTCATTCTTGCTTTAATGTTAAAGCATTGCAGGAAACCTCGCACAGGCCATAGTATTTAACTAAGAGAGCAGGACCACTTCTGTGTGGGCTATGTAGGCTTTCAAACTGCCTCCATGCAAAGGGGTGGTCCAGAACCTTTAGCAAGTAATTTGAATCTTGTAGCATTTTTGGTTTTTTGATTTGCTTCACTAATAACAAATCAGAACTTTTGTTTCTTAACATAATTTTTCAAACTCTGAACTAGTAAATGGACAAAATCATAGGTGCCTTTTGGGAGTTTTAAGAAACTGATGTGCTTCTGATATATCTATTGATAGCATCCCTGCTGAACATCTCTGCATTTCACTGTTACTCAGCTTTGCTCAAGTCTAGGTTTTGACCTTCTTCTGTGCATTAAGAAATGTTCTAATCCATCACAGAGTACCAAGAAACTAATGCCTGGTAGGTTATTTTAGTCTTCAAGCTTCCACTACAAATGATATGAAAAATACTGTTGTTTGTCTGATGGTTAAATACATCTCTTTCTTTTATGATATATTGTCTCCCTCCTTTCTTGTTTTTCTTTTTAATCTCTTCTTTCATTCTCTGAGCACACTTATTTTCGTAAAACATTTATGCACATATTAGAAACCTGACTTTCCCCCTCAACTGAATAGTATCACAGTAAAGGAGTGGCACATTTTATGTGTGATCTGTTGTAGTACACCCAACTCATAACCACACATTGCTTGTGTCCACACAAGGACTTGTAATGAACTAGCTGGCTTCATTAAGATTCAAATTTGAAACATTTGGAAGCATATCTGGATAGAAGCATAATATGGGAAGTAAAACACTTTCTAAACTAGATAGTTACTTACTTTGACTTGTTCTAGTAGTTTTAAAGAATAAAATTAAAATTAATTATATTTATTAACACAAATATGAGAAGAAAATCTATTCCTGCTCCATGTAACACATATTTTCTCTCTGTAACACATATTTTCCCTTGGTAGCTTGGTGACATACTACATTTGGATTGCAAAACTGAGCTGAAGGTTTGGCAGCAGAGGAACTAGGGCCTAAGTTCAAACCATGGTCTTGCATACATGTTAGCTGGGACAGCTCTTTCTAGTTATAATTGCAACTGAGGGAATAAATGTATCAGGCCCTAAGCTGCATCTCGAAATCTGAAGTATGTTTAATATGGTGGACTTGTAAGTACTAAAAGCAGATTTAGAGTAGACAGAGGTGATTGGTTTTGTAGTGTTGTGTACTTGAATTTTAATACTGACCAAATCTGATTTACTTATAATTGACAGTATATAGGCATCCAAGATGTGCATAATGGAGAAGTGAAACTAGTTTCATATGGTATAATGGCTGTTATGAATGATTTTGCTTCAGAACAGTTAATTCGTCCATCACAGACATAAACAAATCAAACCGTCTGTGTATATCTTTGCCTACAGCTGCTGAAGTACTGAGCAATATAGTAGCACCAGCTAGCTTGCTGGGTTTCACCAACTATTTTTGTAGCCGTCCAGTATCTGTTGTAGCTAAAACAAGTAGACAAAATAAATATTTAATGTATGTTTTACTTGCTCTTTTTTTTCTGTTTTCTCTATATAAGATTGTTCATACTTTTCTCACATATGGCATAATACATTCACAATTTGTAATAGGTATAGTATCTCACAACTTACAATAGAAAATTGATTCTGAAAACAACAACCAAAAACGTAAATAACAAAGCGGAACAGTGGAGATTGCAACTCAGTAACTCAATAGAGTTTCTTGAATTCAGCAATTTGAAAGGGAGATTGGGATGAGAGACGAAAACATTCATGTATCTTTACGTTTCAAAATGGTTGAAAGATGACTGGACTTGTAGGAAAACTTACTCTTTTAATAAGAAAGCTGGCATGCTGCTGTGATATACAGATTGTCATCGTGATCCTTGAGTCTGCTTGTTTAAAGCAGCCTGCTGAGCACTTTCAGCAGAGTGTTTCATTCAAGGCCTGCTGAAACTTTATAGATGGTGCAGATCACCTCCAGACAAAGGACTTCCTATTGTCATCTCTGATTTTTATCTGTCATAAATATGTCACAGAAGTAATTCCAATTTCAGAACTTTCATTCTTTGGATCAGTGGTGACCGCATTAAAAAAACGTTCTTCATTCACTATCTCACCCTTGGTGTTTTTTAACATTTTCATGTCCTAGTGCTAAATACCAGCCTTAGTTCTATTCAGTATTGTGGAAGTTCATTTCAGTAAGCCTCTAGCTACTGGAAAGTGTTATATCTTACATCCTGCTGTCCTCAGTAAAGATAGTTGGGGGTCAGGAGAGCCCTCTGCACTGTGTGCTCCTGCTTGCTACTGCTCATGACATTTGGAGTCTGATAGGGATGCTGTGATAGCACCTTCAATTAAATGCCATAGGCAACAAGCATAACAAAGAGAATCCTTAAGACTGCTTAACATTATGCCATTGCCTTGCTAGAATAAAACCAGCATGAGAATAAATTGCCTATGTTAGCTTAATTGTGATCTTCACCTCAGCACTACTCATGAGACCTTAGACCTAGCAGAAAACCCTAGTTGAAGTATCAAGGGAATTTTTCTGAGATTGCTTACATTTATCATATTTCTGTTAGAAAACACTAACACGATTCTATTCCAGCTTTAAAGCCTTAAGCCTTTGCTGCCTGTTTTGGGTTTTCATTACCTTTACGTCTATACAGTTACACAGATAATGAAAAACCCAAAAAACCTGCATATCACTGCATGTAGCACTGCTCTGCAACTATTTACCACCTCATTAGTTTTTTCAATAGCAAAGATAAGTTAGCATTCTGTCATGAAATTTGAACTGTTACCACATCCTGCTGAAGCTTATAAGCCATGGCATAGTAACTTTCACAAAGTGCATTAATTTGTGCACCAGAAGATGCAATCTTGTAAAAACAAAAAAATCGTATAGCTTTTTCTGTCTGTGGAGCCAATTTGTTTGATATTTTTTCCTGTAAGTTTTGCTGCTCTTAGAAATCTTTTAAAATGCTAAAGGAAATATTCCTTGTTTGTCTTATTCTGCATAATGCAATTGACTGAGATAAACCTAATCTCATTTACATTTGGACTGTGCTGTACACGCATTATTCTTTAAAAATGATGTGCCTTTTTCTCATTTTTGTCAGGATTCTGTCTTCACTGAAAAAATGTGTTTTACATCAAGATTGCTATTGTGAGGTATCTGTCTAAATGTAAAATCCTTGTGCAGACGAGAAGCAGGTGCCTGGTACCTTGATGTAGCTGGTTGAGGTCAGCCCCGAACAATACACCTGTAGTTGATCTCTACTGGCTATGTATAGGTGAAACTATAATACCTTATCATTAGTAGGATTTCATACCACCTTACCTACTTCAGTGCAAAATCATGTTACACTATTTCACAATGAGGTGCCTTTGAGCATACGAATGAGATGTACTTATTCTAGGTCCTTTAATAGTTCTAAAGTGATGCAAAGTGAGTCTCTGTCCTACTGTTTTGCAAAACCATACAATTTAGTCGTGTGGCTTAATTAAAGTCCTTGGACTTTCACATATAATCCTGGTGATATTAGCAGAGGTATCCCTAAGAGTTCCTGCCAGACTTGCATCACTATCTGGTATTATTCCAATGCATTTTCATACATTTTCAGTGTTGGTATTACTGTTTTACAAACTGTGCATAATTACATCAATGATTACAGCTGTACACAGTGGCTATAACTCAGTCACACCCCAATGTAGAGTAATATGAATCATCAAAATCAAACATTAATTCAATGCAGGCCTCATAGTGGTGATGGTATAGATGTGCCTGTATTCAATTTTTACGTCAGTAAAATGAAGTATTTTAGAAGAAGCATGATCAGAATAAACCATTTCATCCATGGTCTACTCCATGTTAACAATAAATGAGTAGAATAGGAAAAAATGCCAGTTCCTTTGCAAGTGAGATGCAGAGTCATGGCATGAGTTGCCTTCTCTGATTTTTTTGTGCAGCAGTTTGAGTCTGCCAACTCCTAAGAATGCACTTCTCAGTGTATGTCTCCCACCTTTGCTAAAGTTTCTCCTGAAATTGTCCATTGATGTCAACTGAAGGATTACCGTTCCTTTAAAAGCCACCTTTAAGATTGCTTTTCATTTTAGGTAAACAATCAGTGTAAACAGTTGGTTTATACCTCTTAAAATGCTCATTTAGTGTTGCCTCTTTATTTTTGAACTAAACTCAATTACTTTTTTCGGTATTTTCTACTTCTGAACTTTCTAGGTAATTTGCTTGCTTCATATACTGCACAGGTGCTCAACCCATCCTCTCATTTTCAATATACTTTTTTAAAAGTATTATTATTTTCCACAAAAAACCTACCTACAAGACCATGTATTTGATACAGTCAGTAGTTAGTATGAGACTTTTCGCATTTACATGTGATACCTGCTGGCTGCTGCTTCCAATTATGCCATATGTTGGAAAGCTGAGCTGTTGAAGTATTGGAGTCGATGTTATAATCAAACTAGTTAAGAAGGTAGCAGTGTGTCTCATAAAGGGTTCTGGACAATGTCTGATTTCTGCCATAAGCAAAATACTGACAAGTCCTGCTTTGCTTTGCTGCTTTTTCAGGTGGCAGAGAGCTAGACATACATTCATTATATTTTAAAATCATAACCTTCGAGATCTTGCTGAATCTGCCCTGAAGCTATTTATCACATGATTGCAGGGAATGAAAATAACATTCTTCCTTCTACTAGGAATATGTTGCTAACCTTGGGGCAAGACAGTGCATAATTTTATGTGTGCCTAGTTTTGCTGTTATATATAGACTGTTTTGAGATGAATCAGTGTTATAATTTCCCAGAATTTAGCACTAGGGCTTTAGCAAAGCCAAGGAGATTTCATATACTTAGGCTCTTGGCTGCAGCAGTGACCAGGGATCCCAAGTCTGAGTCACATTTATATAAATGCCATTTTATAGTTATGGACAAAGGCCAAAAAGATTCTAATACCATTTACTCGCAAGTTATTTTTTTTATTATTATTGAGGTTTTTTGGCTAGGGCTGCATGTAGTAGTCTCTAAGTAAGGGCTATCTGAACCCAATTCTTATTTCACATGCATTAATTTCATAATTGTGAAATTACAGCTATTTCACTGATGGTTTTGCTTGTAATCAAGAGTTGAATCTGTCTCCTCATGTTTGTGTGATAATCCCTCTTTCTTCCTCCCACAAACAGGCAGCAGGAGACTCAAAGATCTCTAAGGTTCTTTTTTCCTTCCTGTGGTACCCATCCATCTCTTGCAGCTTCTTGAGTAATATCTGATTTTTAATAAGAAGCATTAATTCCCTTCAAATGGCAAGAATTAGGGAAGCTAAAGCTCAGTCCCTCTCCACAATTAGCGGCTTAACCACTGAGTTGCCTACCTGATGCTATTATAAGTATAGCTCTACTCTAGCTGTGTACCAAATATGTAGCTCTGACTTCTGGAGTTACTTTTTTTGCGGTGTGTAGTTTTAAGTGCATTGAAGTAATCTCTGATACTACATGGACACTTTCTGTCATGGCCCACTTTTGTGCTACTTATGCATGTAGGCAGAATTTTTTAGGTATTGTCTAATGATAAACATTTTTGGAATAAAATTTCTGAGCTATGTAAATTGAGTTCAAGTTTTTAATGTCTGTGATTTTTTAATATCTTAAGAACAGCAGGGCACCATGAAATTTACAGAAAAAGGTTGAGGCATATACTGATGAAAACAGTTGCGTATGCAAGTCAGGCTACATCCACTGTTTTACGAAATAGAATGCTTCCAAGTTTAGTTGTTATAATAGTCTGTGCCCTTAACAGGAACTTCTAGAGTTATAAAATAAATGTTATTTTCTAATCACAGGGGACAAAATAATCACATTCCTAGTCCACGGATCTATGGTATTTTAAAGTAGTTTAACACAATGGTGAGATGCATTATACTTAATCCAAATCCACTGGAGCTTCCGATTATGCTGTTCCAGCTTGCTGTGTGAATTTTCTTCGGGGGATCCCTAGTTGTTTAAAGTGTAATAGAAACAGAATCAGAAAGGGAGAAGTTTGTTTTGTTCTTCTCTGGACTGAGTTGGTTGTCCCAAAACATAGGTACGAAAGCATCAGTCCACTTAGTTGAGGCAAAAGTACCGTTATAAATTCTGCAGAACATACTTGAACAAAGTGCTCATTTTATTGAGAATTTTGCCTGATTAAGTCCTGTTTCCCTCTTATCTCTGAGTTTCTTGGACAGACTGTGTTGACTCTGATCCAGTAAAGTAGAGCAAGCTTCTTAATCTGGCACATTAAATAAAAGCTCAGATGGGAAAGGAATGCAGTATTTGGTCTTTGCATCTCAATTGAGTCAAAACTTCTTATTTTAAGCTTAGGCTAAGAATCATCTCCCAGTAATGTAACAACAGTTACAAAGTCAGATGCTTGGAATGAATGCAAGTGTATGATGGGGCACGTCTTTCCTGTTAATAAAAACAAAAATAAATAAATGCTGCATTCAGACTTCCTTATTCAGTTCTGTCAAACAACTCTGTTTTGACTTCACTGTTCCTGCTGTTTCGAGTCGTAGACCCTTCTTTTAACAGAGACAGGGTATTATACTAATCTGTATGCTGGGAAAAAGTCCAGTTGAGAGTAGCTGGAAGTCTAAAAGAAGTTTCGCTTTTGACCACATTCTAGTTTTGAATCAAGATTGCTAATGCTGGAAGGTTTGCTGCCTCAGGAGTTGTGGAGAGGGTCTTGCACCTTTCTCAAAACTCTGTCCTTTTTTCATCTCATTTTTCTTCCTTTTCTCTGGGAAAATTATTCCTATTTCTGCCAGTGTAATAATGAGGAGAGTTGCACTTTTTATTTCTAAAACAAAGATTTTTTTTTTTCCCCACTTGTACTGAGACTTCAATCTCTGCCAAAAATCTAAGTAGAAATCACCAACTGTTCTGTAATTCTTTGAGCAATTATCATTGAATACACACACTGTATTTCAAAATGCTGTAAATACATAAAACTTCAGCAAGAAAAATCCAGCACAAATCATAAACAGGTAACTAATGCAGATGCTAACTTATTTTTGGTGTTAGTACATATAAATTGTGAAACATAAATACATTTTCAGTAATTCCATGAGTGATTTAGTTTATCATCTTATTGCATGTTGAATGAGAGGAGGCTGCATGAACATTGAATGCTTGTAAGCTAATTTATCTCACAGGAGTACAGACAACACTCAGTTTAATATACACAAGTACTTATTAAGAAGCTTACCAAAACAATATGGTGAGTTTAGACTAAGATCATAGCAGAAGGTCTGTCCTTCAGTTCTCTGAATCATAAGAAGAAACAGATTGTTTCAAACAGAAAATGAGAAATAACATAATCTAACCAATCTGCACTTCAGCAGAATCATTATAGGATGGCTGAGGTTTCTTGCCTGTTCTCAGCTAGTGTAGTTATTTAACACAATAGTGTAGAACTGACCCTTTTAATTAAGAATATGTTTTCCTGGAAAGCAAAAGGCTTGGTAGGTTCCGATGGGTTTTTATTGTGGGTAGTTACATAGTGCTCCTCAGGGTCAGCCAGCAGGATGAACCAGTTGGTTGCATCAGCCCTCACTTGGGAACTGTAGTATTTAAGAGAGCACAGAAAAAAAAATAGATACTTCCTTCCATCACAATTTTTGTTGCTTCCCTTGAAGCCTTCTGTCCATGATTCTTGCTGAACTTTGAAGTCCAAGAAGTTTTTTTTTCTGGGGCTTGGGAACTGCCACTTTTTAGAAATCTAAATATTGAAGTTTTGTGACGCTTGCTTCTTTTTTTTTTTTTTNGGCTAAGGCTACAGGCTTAGCTTTTCTTTCCTCTTTAAGGCACTTTGGCTTCTTTTCCTATTGTCTAACCAGACGTAACAGCAGTATATTACTTCTTTTCTCTCTCTTACCCTGACTGTGGGCTTACTTTTTTTTCACCTTTGTCTGATTTCGCAGCAGAATGAGCAAATGCTCTCACAGAATAACCTTTATTTGTTACGAAGTGAATCATACATCTGTTGCATGTTACTGGCTTGTGCTGCTTTATCAACAGTTAGTATTAACTATGTGGGCTCAATTAGCATATTTGCTTTTGGCATCTAAAACTATAAAGACTTCCTGTTTCCTAAACCAATGCATCTAATTTGGTATAAATGAGAGCTCTTTCAAACAGAATAGGCAAAAATACTTGTATGAAATAAAATGTTGCATGGCTCTTAAAAATAAAACTTAAAAAATCATACAAATGTAAAAGTGCTTTAGAATAGAGAAATATCATTCTGCTGTTTCAGTAAAGGGTAAACTGAGGTATAGAGAAATAACATCTTAAAGATGATGCTTATTTTCAAAGCAAATAATAGAACATTGACTAAAAACTATGTACCTCAGATGCAGTAGCCCTTATGTAGAAGAGTTGTTGAATTAGGCATAAAATGTTGATGTTTTCACAGAGGAAAAGGTAGCAGGTTTAGAAAGCTGGGATTCCAATATGGCATCAGCAGCTATTTGCATAGTATTGTCAGGGACAACTGTTCTGGAGATAATTCAGTAAATCAGAGCTGTTTGATTAATCAAATCAAGTCTCTGTTGTAGCAACGCAAAGAGGTTATGTCTGCTGGCAATCTGATTAGAAATCAAATGTTTATGAATTAATGAACACAAAACAATTGCTTCTAAGCCTCTTTTCAAGGAAAATCTAGGTCTTTAGAAATGTGTCTAAGTAGGGAGTGATTAGCCAGGTCTGACAGCACAAGTGAGAATTTATCCCCTCAAAATACACACTTTACAATGAAGGAAATTCCAAGCAATTAAAAACAGTCAAAACAGAGCAAAGAACAAAATTTTTAAGTTTTTATGTTTGTTGCTTTATTAACATATGGTAATGTAAGCAATTTGCAATGATAGTTACATTACATTCTATCTGAACAATAAACCTAATAAAGCTATTTCATAGCAACTGAGGATCTGTCTCATAATCTGCCTTTTAAAAAGCAGTCCAGGCCTCATCTTTAGATGACCCTTGCACATTAATGTATTGAAAAAAACCCACTCCATTCTTTCTTTCTTGGCAGTTGTTATTTGTTAGATTATCTTTAAAAACTGTGAACAATGTGTATATTATAAAAGGAAATGTGTAATCCATTTGAGCATAAAAAAAAGTTCTTTTGCTTTTATAGGAATTGACTCAGAAGTAATTCAGGTACAATTTTGTGTTCCCTTTGGTCTCCTCCTTCTCCGAGAAGACTCTCTGCTTTGGTTTGATACTAAATTAGTTATATCTAAATGCCACCTTTGTTTCTGCCCTCACTGGGCTTAACAGTTAATTTTCCAAACTAGAATAGAGAGATCCTTCTTTCATATTTTATCCCATCCCCATGGTGCAGTAGACCAATAAGAAGCATATAGTTCTTACCGATTTAAGAGAATAGAAGCACTACTCTGAAAAAATTGGCTGGCTTTCACACACTACAGAAAAAATCATCAATGAAAAATGGAAACAGCTGGAAATGAACATCTTTCTCTTGTCAAGGGTGAATATTAAACTGCTCCCTGATTTGACTTCCCTTTTATTTGTTTGAAGATGATCATCATTACTTTACAATGCTTCTTTCACTTTTTAAGGTAACAGCAATAGCTTTACCTGCTTGTTTTTTGAAAACTTGACTATGTGTAACATTTAATCTGCATGTAGCTGCCTGGGCTTCTGTGCACAATTTAACTGAATCCTAAGTTCATGGGGGGGATGGTATTTTTAGCAGAACAGCTTAGAATTAGCATAAGACTTCCAATAAATTCTATGGGAATTTTACAGTTGTTATGAAGTGCTTTTGAAAAGCCTATGCTTTTGCCTCTTGATGATCTCAGAGCAGTCACAGAACCAAATCCTGAGGGTCTTGTCTACTGTTTCACTTCAAAGGTGATTTAATCTGGTGGTTAAAGTATTTTAAATGGAAACAGGGATGACAGTACTTCGCCTGAAAAAAAACCCAACAAACAAACCAATGCCAAAACAAAACCACCAAGAGATCAGCCACACTGTCTTAAAACTTTTAACAGGTAGGTGCTGTTTTGTGCAAGGAGAAACTCCATGAACTGGCCGCTGATCAAGTTTCATACTGTGTTACCATCTCAAAGTCATGATTCTTTCGGTGTATAACAGTCATATTTTTTAGCTGCTTACTTTAGTTCTATTACTTTTAGTTGGTTCTAATAATTTTGCTTGGTTGGCTGGTTTAGTTTTTTTTAGTTATTTTGGTTGCATTAGTTTAGTTGGGCCTAAAAATTCATGCAAGGAGAATATGATGTCAGTCATCATGTTTCCTTGTGACTGTGCATGTGTAGATACAAGAAGAGATATACTTGTGCTTGTATAGGATTACATATACTTATTGAACCATTCTGAGCATTCTACATTAAAGAAAAGATGATGGTGACCAAAGGTACGTTATTCATGTTGCCTAAAGAGCATGCACTGGTATGTAGTTAATAGCTCAAGGGTCCTAAGAGGAAAGTTCAAAGTAATTTTCAACACTTTTAGAAAGACCAACAATACTTCTGTTATGACTAACCCAAAACTGCGTTCCATTTTCAAGTTGAGAAGTTAACCAAGTCCTTAGACAGTATTGGACAACCTCTTTGTTCATGAAAACAGGGAAGAATCTAGTTTCATGACATTTGAAGGTGTATTTTACAGGATAAAAACAGATGCTGAATGTTACAGTGAACCATCTGAACATCTAGTGCAATTTTGGTCCAAATCAACTTGAAGCCTCTCCCACAGAGACCTATGTCATATATGCATCAAAGGTGAATATATTCTGTAAGAATGACTTTAAACAAAGGCGTGATAGAAGGCAGATGAGATGAACAGTTTGTAACTCCCAGGATCCTCTTTAGCAAGCAGTTCCTTGACTGTATCCCTGCTGCTTAACAGTCTAAATGAGAACTCAAACACGTAGGGATATCAGTTTGGCACCAGCTCAAATGTGATAGGAGGGAGTTTATAAATGAAGAAGATCACGAGGCGCCTCCACACAGATATTTCTTATTCCATTTGGGTTTATTTGCATTTTAGCCTTTGTTTCTTGATATGAAAGTCTTCAGCGTTGCGACTATATGAACCTTTGATCCTATGGGGTCTGGGCAGATAGTTTCAAAATTTCAGTCAGGGAAGCACCATGCTGGTACTGAGAGTGAACTGTCAGGTACCACAAGGGCCATGTATAGGTGTGTAAACTGTTGCAGTGTGCTAAAAGATAAACTCTTTGCCATCAGTATTGCTTGTACAGTTGGTCATGGCATGGTTGGGTGCTGCCTGTGCTGAAGAGAAGGCCTGTCCTGAGCATCTCCTTAGGCAAAGTCCACGTGTCAGTGTTGTTTGGGCTAATGTAGGCATCAGTGCAGACTGATGTGACTTGTTGTGCAGTGCATGGTATCTGCTACTACTAGTATGACCTTTAAAGAGCTGCTAGGGTCAGAATTAGACTCCCAAACCTTCTTTTTCAGTCAGATTTGTCTGTCAGATATTGAATGCGTTTCATTGTTCAGCATGCATTAAGATCTCTTAAATAAATTTCATTGAACCTTTTAGTTTCATGTAAGAAATTGCATTTTGCTAAGTGTTTTACTGTAAGGGTATCCTGCTGTTTTCAACAGTGTTGCAAGGACACATGACATGGCGGATATTACTGTAGATTATTTCTAATGTTGAAATTTGACAGTGAAATCTCAACTGTTTTTAAAACTAGTAAGTGCAAATTATTTTGGTTTGTCTTTCGGTATAGAATGTGTTATGTGTCAAGTTTGGGTTAAGCTTCAGTAGTCTCATCAGGCTTAAATCTGATCCTTCTGCACAAAACTTTCACGTTATGCTCTGTGTACATCAAAACAAACAAAACTAGCTCAGCGTTGTGGCAGCAGTATACACTGTGCCCATGGGCAAGTAAGACTTCATTTATGCAACAGTATGCTAAGATACATAAGGGATGTGTGGCCAAGCATGTAGGTCGTATAATCATACTCATGACTGCTGTTAGAGTGGATAGGATAAGATCTTGCTGGATATCTGCAGGATGAGATAGTAGTGAAAGTACAAATCTTCCAAAAGACAAGCCAGATCTGGCAATAAAATGCTAAAACTAAAAATATGTGAGATACCTAAGAAGAGCTTTATTTTAAAATTTCCTTTATTTTGTGGTTAACTCTGATGCTTTGGCTGTTTGTTTTGCTGTTGTTTTTGTTTTGGTTTTTGTTTTGTTTTAATTTATTTGCTTATTTATTTCCCTTTTCAGAATTAAAATATCTAAATATATAGTCAGGTTACTCTTCATTAAAGGCTGTGGTTGCATATGTCATTAAATACAGACCTGAGTACAACTAATGAACAAACAAGCTTTTGTTTAAAGGCTTCACTTGATAATCAATCACAAATCCTGGCTGGGAGCTTGTAGCTGTTACTTTTTCATGTCAGTAGAATTAAACCAAGGTTTACAGATTTAAATTACTCGAGCTGATGAAAGGCTGGGTTTTTTTTTTCATTTGTTTGTTTTCCTAAAAAGTAGATGAACTTGACTTTTGTCTGTATGGGAAAAGTAAGACAGGGATATACATGATTAGAGATAGAAATCCTGCAGGTGTGTGCATATATGTGCATGCATGTGTGAGAGAAGGAGAGAAGATCCAGACAGATAGATAACTTTGCAGTGTAAAAATGTTGAATTAAAAAGAGAAATGCTGGTGTTTATAGAGAATCTTGTATTTAACAAGGGCAGCCTTGGAAAGGAACTCTCCCAGTTTTTAACTGTCTTTAACTGACTCAAGTGGAAGAAAGCCAAGTTGTGCAGTTGCACAATGGGTTGCAATCATGTGGGACAGTTCCCAGTTGGGAGTTGAAAACTGAAAACCTGACATGCATAAGTGAATGAAGCTATCCAATATGATGTGTTGATGTAAGATTTTTCTCTCCCTCCTTAAAAAATACAGCAGGGCTCCCGCCTTTGTGGGGGTACTGAAGAGGCAACACTGTGAGACACAAAATTAGTTTAAAATTGACATTTTGGATGTTGGTGATAATTTGTCTTGACATTATGGCTACTGGTTGTGTTTGTTGACAAGCAGGCTTGATCCAAGTGGGCACGGTTAGAGCCAAATTTAATAGACAACCATTGTAATTTTCTGCCTTGCGGACAGCAGAGACTTTCTAATGTTCCTTCACCACAACAATCAGGGATTACTAAATAACAAGTCCACAGGATTGGGGGAGGATTGAAAGGATTAATGGAGTATGACAAAATTGCACCTGAGGGGGAAAATCTGTAGCAGTTTTTGTATCCTGATGTGGTACATCAGGCAAATTGGCAATTGCAACTGATCTTTACACATGCATGTCTTCGAATAAAGTGGGTGAAAGTCAAGCAGATGCAACTATGTGGCTAAGGCTGTCATAAACATTTATGTCATCAACTGCATAAATCACTTAATACTATCGTTTTAAGTATTTTGATGATCAACGATATTAAGCATCAGTGGATTGTAGGCACTGTACTAAATAATTTTTTTTACTCTGCTATAACCTCTTATCCTGCTAAACTAAATCCTAAAAAAGATTAAAAATGTAGGGTTAGTCCAAACCTTCTCTCCAAAGATAATTAAGAAATACAGTTCCTGTTTAGGAAAAGTGTTTTCAGCTTTAGAACTTAAAAAACCCAAACAAACAAACAAAAAAACCAAAACAAACAAACAAACAAAACAAAAACAAACAGCAAACACCAATACATATAAAAATTGTTTTGCAGTCTGCATTCATGTGCTGACCTGATGTTGACTAACCCCCACTATCTTTCTGATATATATCTATTTCAAAACAAGAATAGCAATCTTAGCCCCAAGTTCTTAAGTTTTTTTAATAAACTCTTTAGCAGTTTGAAATGTCCGAAATTTCTTAACAGATGCTTGATTTCTTTTCACACTGGAGGTAGTGGATTTACATGAAATAGAAGCAAGGAGAAGCAAGAAGAGAGTTATTCATCTTTATTTATAAAATTAACTTTTCTTTGAAAAGGAACTTAGTATATAATAAACATTGTTTGTTACCTCTCTAAGAAAAATATGAATTTGGAGCCTTTTTTTTACCTAAGTTGAAGTTTTAGCTTGATGTTGTGTTCATAGTAGCTGAACTAGCCTTTAGATCATAGTGCTTTTCCTTTTCTCTCAGTTCGGTATAAAAAGTCATTAGTAAAAATAGCAAATGGTGCAAACAGTTAAACTTTTATTTATGTAGGTCTACACAAGAAAGTAAATTAAAGAAGAGAAATCACGCAAACGTTGCTATCTGAGGTAATCTCACATGTATTGTGGATTCTTTAAGGAAATGTTTCTTCAGCAGCATTGACTGAAGGTCATGTTGTTATTTAGACTTTTGACTAGTGGAACAGCAAACGATTCATTAATTCCATTAGCCATCCTTTCTGCACACTGGGAAAAGCAAATGTAATTGTCAACTATTCCTACTGTATACTTAAGCTGTCAAGGATCCTGGAAGGCTTCAGTTATCCTCTTTGAAGATATCAAAGGAGGGGGTGGGCTATTTTGTGTCTTTTAAACAGAAATAGAGAAAAAATACACCACATAATGTAAGCTAAAAGATTTCTTTTTAACCTACGCTGACACTCTAATACAGAAATACTGGGAAGGTTTCTGACTGGCAAAACTTTGGGTTATTTTTTTATTTTTATTTTTTTTAAAAAAGAAGCAGTCTTAAAGTACAGGCTGTCAGCATGCCATTAAACCTGTCTTGTCTCCAGGAGCCATGCCAGGGACTTCTCATTTCCCTTCCCTTCAGGTTTCCGAGGCAGTTCATAGGTTTCACCCTGAGTGCTGCTGCGTGTGGTGGACAGGCAAGTGTAGCATGACTGAAGGTGGTGGGCATGCTGTGCTCTTCTTGCATGGATATTAGGCAAAATCGTGATGCATATTTTTATAGCTTTTCAGCGTGCAGTTTCTGGTGGGTTAAGTGGACAGCAAAAGTGAAAAAACATCACGTAGATCTGCAAAATTATTAGTATTTCTTCCTGCTGTTAACAGGGATGACAGCTGAAAGCCTAGTCTTCTACATTTAGAATGAAAAAGCAAAGAGGGGTTCCAGGATTAGTAGCCCAGCAGAAAGTGGATTACATCTGAATTGCAATGTCTGCCCTCTGAGTGATTACTGCTATAGGTAGTGTTTTGCAGACAGAGAGTACTTTTTCTTCATAGAAGAGACAGTTATATTGAAAAAGCAGTGAGGCTCTTTGATGCAAGACATTTCATTTTAACTATGGTGAAAAAAAACCTAAGTAAGCAAATCCATGTAGGGTGGATTTTTGCAAATCTATGTAGGATGGATTTTTGACCACCCGACCCATGTGCTGAAAAGAAATAATGTGCTCTCCTGCAGATCTTAATGTCCCAGACATCCTTGGTGGTGGTTAAAAATCCACCATCGGTTATTACATGTTCAGCATATTCCTTTTATTTCGGCAATAATGAATGCAAAGCTGTCTTGTCCTTTACAAATGCTTTGAGCTGTTCAGATAACACATTGCAAAGTGGTTGGACACAAATCACATAACCCTACTGTGCTCTGTTTGAAAGGAAAGTACAACTTTTAATTCATTATTGGCTAACTTTTCCCACAGTTTTGAGTGACAGTCCCACACCCCCAATGCATGGTTTCTTTAATTGTGGTGCTGAAACTTGACTTTCTCTTTAAAGATTTATTTTTACATCCTTACTGTAAAATAATTAGTTGTTTACTGCTCAATCTTCTATACTGAGAAAGGAAACACATTTTGCATACTTCTCAAGACATAACTTTGTCACAGTGTGATGATTTTTCTCTAAAACATGAAAAACTGTAGAAAAGGAGATCCATCTGTTGGGAAAGTTTTGCTCTGTGTGTGATGTAATGAGTAATCATAAATGTAAACCACTTGATGTGACGATTTCCTATATAATGATTATGCAGTAGTTAGTAGCCACAGTATACTATATTACTCCTGTTACATGTTTTGGAGGTGAACGCTATGGATTCATAATAGGGTTGAACTTGTATAAGTAGTGTCAGTCCATCTGGGGGTTGCTCTTTCCCCAGGCGGAGAATTATGAATTTACGGTGTTGATTTTTTGAATCGTATGAGCCACTACAGAGTGGAAAATATTTAAGGATAGCAGTGTATGTACTTCTGTATGTTACTGAGTGTTAAAATAAGCAATCAGTTGATTGTTAAATAAACTAATATATATATATATATATACACAATGCATTATATTTATGCAAAAAATAGCTGCAAAAATCAGGTGAAGTGTTTCACTTTTATTGTAGTAATAGGCACCATTGCTATGTATTTATGCATAGTTTAGGAGAGAAGAAGATGCTGTTGATGATTCTGTAATATTTTCTTCATTGTAGTGGCTATGGAATTGAATTCACTGATATGTATGGTAATGAATCTTTAAAACTATAATTTCTAATCAGTGTTGGACAGTGAAACCAAACAGATGTCCTTTAAAAAATGGACTTTTGTACACTTTGAGTAAAAACTACCTACAAAGGTATAAAGTAGTTGTACATTCAAAATGTATTAAATTCCAATTTTTTTCTTTGCTATTTTGTAAAACATTTTCATTGTAAACAATATGCCTCTCACACATGTCAAATCAAAGCTCTTTATTTTAGAAATATATACCTAATGTATAGAAGCTTATTGCACTCTCATGCAATGTATATATTGTGACTTCAAAAAGTCTGTACTGAACTTTGCTTAAACTACTAGTATGTGGATTTCTTTCAAATTTATTTTTAATTAATGATATTAAGGATGAGATCCTTTCTAAATGTACTTTAAAGTTGACAATAAAGTTTCAGAAGTTGTTTTGTACAATGTTGAGGCTTTGTGTTGAATTTTCTTGTTCAAAATTTTTTTTACACTGGTACTTTGGCTAAGTTTCACGTTCCTTAAATGTGTGTAAGTATGTGTAAGTAATGATTTAAATCAGGTGTACCATATCACAAAAGAGTGTCATTCCATTTACTTCACAGGTATGTTCATTAAATTAAGAGTTTGCTACTCCACTGAACACAGTGTCTCCTGGCACTGCTGTAATTTCTGCCAGAGTTTCAGTCTGAGTTCAAGAAGTTCTCTGTATTGGACTTCAGGGGTGAGAGAAATTGTGTACTGTATTTTGTGTATCAACTCAATCCAGGAGACACTGGAGAATGAGTCGGATGAAATAGTGGGGTAAACATGGAGAAAAATATGTTTATTTTAGAATATCAAAAAATCTGTTTTATAGCTCCCAATGGAAACAAAAATAAATATGGCAATGTTAAAGAGAGATGCAGTGGTACAGTACACAGTCAAATCTGTTGCAAGCTTTCATTTTTATTCTCCACATCTTTTGTTTTTAATGTTATTTTATTATTGGATGATTCAGCAGTTACTGAGGTAAAAATGTTGGTGGCATTAATGGGGAATTTGTCCAAGTAAAGAAGTAATTGAGCTCTGTAGAGCTTGGGATAACAGTGGTTTTTTCATGTGTGACCTTCTCCATCTAGAAAAAAAAGGTGACAAGTGTTCTGTTCAGATACAGAAGTTTCTATTTAACTTTATGTTTAGCAGTGACTGAAAAGGTTAAACAAGAGGATGGTATAATTTTTCTTCTGAGGACAAAATAGCCTTATTCCTCATGAAATGTATTATTATTTAGCTGTTTGCTTAACCAAAAGAGGACTAGGCTTCTGATTTTATGCATGAAATCTTAAAAAGAAGTTAAGATTGTCACTGTGAAAACTGCTAGTGACACAGTTTTACGTAATTTCTGTACCTATTTGACAACCCCATATGGCATACCTGTATTATCATGAGACAGTAATTTTACAAGATGCTTTCATTGGCACTGAATATCTCCATATCTGAAAACATACACAGCTTGATAGTTTCCATTCAGAAATCCCAATATAGCTCCTTAACTACAGTTAGCTAGAGTTTTGCACATTAAAAATGTAATTCTGATGTCAAGTAAATCTGATTTGAGAATGAGCTAGAAATGTATGTCTTTCAAAATCCTCTATTTAACTTGTCTGTTTAAATAGGTAAAACTCTTCTAGAAATTATTTCCCACTGCAAAGCTTCAACTAAGGTCCAAGGCAAAATTAGACCTAATTATCTTAATGGCAGATAATACTCAGCTGAATACTTTACTTTCAAAATGCGTTAACTTTAACGGTGCTATTCCTACAGAAAATCAGATCTTTCTTTTTGAATTACTCCTTAAAAGACTGAGGAACAGTTTTGAATTGTCTTTGAAAAGAATCTGAAATTCAAGCTCTAAAGAGAGCCCTCAGATCTCTACGGAGAGGTAGTTTCACCATACTCAACTATTTTCTAACAGTTTTTAATAACCTTTATCTCATTAAAGATGTGCTATAGGGCTAACTCGACGCTTACTTATGGTGAAGCACTGGTGCTCCAAATGAGAATCATTTTCGCTTTTAATTCTGGAAATGGGAATGGATGTTCAAGTATTCGC
This sequence comes from Grallaria varia, assembly GCA_013396735.1. NCBI lineage: Eukaryota > Metazoa > Chordata > Aves > Passeriformes > Formicariidae > Grallaria > Grallaria varia. The sequence goes on from VWZG01002128.1 coordinate 100,934, forward strand.
ATGTGAGGAAACAGTGATGACCAACAGGAGGTAGGATCTCCTTGCACTTTTCTTGCAAGAACAGCCAGAGACCAGGAATAGAACACCAACATTATTGCACAACAGAATAAACAAAACACTCACTGTCATTAGGAGTGAAAGTCGGCGTGTTGCCAGTTGATGGGTTTGATGCTAGTTGTTGCCTGCTTGGCTTGCTCATGTTTGAGACCCATAATTGCCTCTTGATGTACGGCTTTCTGTCTTTTTGCTAAGGTTCTCCTCTTTGCCTTTTCCATTATGAATTATGAATCTTTTTTTATTGCAATACTACTGCCAAAGTTAAGTTATTAGCCTAATTTGGAACCCGATTGTCTAACCCAGGCTCATATTAGCTGGCAGCTAAATCTGCGAGGGGCCCTGATAGTTTCAATATTGCTCAGTGTGCTTATAAGTGCTCATTGGCATGCCAGGGGTTGTATCATCCAGTGCTGAATAAGTGGATTCCCTTGTGCAGACTCGGATTTTAGCTGAGGTTGAGGGCTCCTCCTTTCATTTTTAAATAATTTGATCTCAGTGACAGAAAAATGATTCCTGGTGTCCATAAGCAGAAGTCCCATCCTGATTTTCATTTAATAATGTTTTATAGGATCTTGGTAAAAAGAAAAGCTGTTGTCAAATTAGGGTGTGGTAATTTTTCTCACATAGGACAGAGTTCCTGTATTGGGGTTTGTTTTAAGACTTGTGTGTGAGACTGAGGAGCACCATTTTCTAGGCCATGTAGTCATACTGAACACAACACACCAACATACACTTCTTTTACTTAGTGAAAGCCAGATTATGGCCAAAATTAATTAAAATATCATCATTGATAGCCATCATCAAAGGAAAAAAAACCCAGTTTATTATGGAACCAGAGGAGAATTTAATTTCGTTTTTGAACATAGATAAACTCAAAAACAATACCCTGCAGAAAATGCTCTAAATTAAATCTTATTTGGATCTTACGAGTGTTACTTTTTTTTCCCAGTTTTTGCAGGATTTTGTATATCAAGTGCTACCATCAATCTATGAAGTTAGATGTCAAAAGGCATCTGAGTCATCAGTTGTTTCTATAGGCGTGAATTTATTTCCATTTTATTTTGTTAAGAGAGGAAATTATTTTGCTGATGAAGTTTCAGGAAGTGCTCTAGTATCTTTGCAGCTTCTTTCCAGAAAGAATTTTCCAACAGCCAGTGTTTAAATATCTGATAAGAGCCTGCTTCATAAGAAAAGGAGTAAAATGATTTTGTCTTTGAAAAAGGCGCCTCCTAGATTTTTGATGGGGAGCAGATTTGCTGTACAAACTTGTTCAATTTCGTTCTTGCATATTCACTCTGCATTTAATACAAAATGTTTTCTTGTTTGCAACATGAAACAGGATCTTGTCACAGCACTGCAAAGGGAAAATACATAGTGGGCTTGGCATTCCCTGACAATATGCTTTCATTAAAACTTTAAAATGTAAATGTATGGAGAAAAGCATGTCATATCCCATCAGAGAGCTTCACAGCTATTGCTTTCATTACCACTAGTATGTGACGGAATTGCTCTTCTTTTTATAGCTTGTTTGCTTTGTAAATGTAACTATATACAGAAAGCTATATTTGGGTGTGAATGTTTTGCGAACCTCAGCTAATCAATAGGAGTCTTAGCTCCAGCTCCATTAGATCATTAGCAGTTTAAATTAGTAACCGGTGGATATCAGATTTTTAACACTGCATTTTTTCTCCTCCCCAAGTCCCTTCTCAAACTTCTTTGCAGCACTATTTCCAGGTCACTACTCAATGTCTTATCAAAAGGAGTGGGTGGATTACAATCCAGAGAGAGGAGAAATATTAAATGCAAATTGCTCAGTACTGCTTTCACTGTGGCCAGAAATATGTTAATTAAAAACGGTGGAGAGCACAATCTTTTCTGAATCCAAATGTCTGTGACAGTTCCTACAGTTGGGAGGTATGGGCTGTGTTTAACCAGTTACAAAGCTATTTGGATGGATCAGAAAATACAGCGTAGAAAGATTGTACAAGTGGATTTAATTCCAGAAGTGTCGCATCACCCCTCCTTTTGCCTTTAGGTTTTTTATTTCAGTGTTAAATACTTGAAACACAGTCTATCATTTGGAACATATGTTAATTGCAAAATAATGTAAGAGCTCATTTTGCTGTCAGAAACATTACTTTTTTGGTCTCACAGTACACAGCAATATGTCTGACAATATCATTATCAATGGTTTAGGAAGCTTTTTCTGCTCCATCTTCTTCAAACTAGCCATTCCAAAGGCATATTCAGAGATGACAGAGACAAGCCTCATTTCAGGCCAGAATTTTTTATTTTTTTTTTTGGTAAGAGAGGGTAACCACAGAGCCCACTTGCAGAACCTATCCTAGACTGTTTTTTCTTTGCAGACAAGAATGTCACTGCTCTGTCCTTCGTGGGAAGTAGTGGTGGAAAGTGCTAGAGTTGTGTGTGCTGCAATGGCAGGACTAGGAGACATCATGTTACAACCAGTACACTTGGTGTTTATTTCCAGATGTGCTTTTAAACTGTGGTTGTAAAACAATGGTTTCTGCCATTGATATTCCTCTTCTTATAGAAGTCTCTGACAGGAGACCTACAACTCTGTGGTGACATACCTGCCTACCACAGGTACAGTCATAAAGCTTCAACAGTGTTAAGTCTCTATGCTACTTTATATTTTTATGCTTTATTTTTAAAGTATTTTGACATGGATTTTTTGTGGGCTTGTTTAGTTGTGGATTTGTTTTGGGGTTTTTTTTGTCTTCTCTTGTGCTGGCCCAGTCTTTCCAGACTTGCAAAATTATTGACTTTTTTTTCCTAATTAATATTAATTCTTAGACAGTTTCTTTTGCTGATATAGCTCTTTTTCAGGATGACAGAGTATTACCTTGTAGGAGGCAAAGGTTGACATCCCTTAGAGTTATACTTTTAGAAATGGAAACAGTATATTACTGTTCTGATCCAAATCACTTTACAAGTACCATTGTAAACATCTTTGCTATAGACCATGACAAGAAATTCGGTAGTCTGTCTTTGTAAGTGTGACAAGAATGTCAAGCTACAGTAGAAATAAATGGGAAATCAGCATCATTTAAGAGGAAAAACTAATTCACTGTCATATCCAAAAATAGCTGGTTGCCAAAAGCAAATATTTCACTTGAGTAAAGATTGAGCCTTCTTTAAATAGTCCTATTTTAAGGGCTTCAAGGAATTGAGAAAAAAAAATTAAAAATCTGTAACGATCAATAAAGATACAAACTTCACTAAGAAAAATAATTTCAAAAACTCTTTTAAACATTTTCCCTAATGAATTAGTGACACAGAATGCTATGCAAGAGGAATAATTTCAGAAAAATAAATGCTGTCCTCTAGTATTGTCAGCCATTTGCTTCTGCAATTATCGTGGATTAAGTTCATCTAACTGAATGATCCAATTACCTAGCTGCCTGTTATAGTTAGTGGAGAGAAACAAACATTTTGGGAGCATTGATTGATCTCATTTCATCCTAAAGTAAGTCCCCAAAATCAGTCCTATGAATTTAACCCTAAATGTTAAGTAGCTTATGTGTAAACATGAACCCTGTAGAGATTTAAAGCTAGATGGGGTCAGTTTTTTCAGCCGTTGTATTTCTTCGTGTGTTCTAAGTATTTCCAGCCTCAGTATTTCTCTGACAAGGCTGTGTGTTCAATATATAGAATAAAAGTCATTACTTGCAAAGCTCTTAGTTTAGAAATGTGTAAGGAATAGAATTAAATGGAGCTGAGTGTTTCCAGTAATAGCAGGCTGAAGTCTTGATAGCTATTGTCATTGCAATACCTTAACAAAAAGCATTTCAGTTATTCTTTAACAGTAATGAGAAGTAATATATATACATTTATATCAGTTGACCATTTAATGACAAGTGATTTATATGTTGGTCATTATTTCTTTTGAAGTAGGTGAAAGAGTTAATTCTTAGAACGTTGTTAAGAGCAAGCTCTCTAAGCACCATTTATTTTGACCTATTTCTTAGTTTAAAAAAAAAGACACTATTAAAATTAAATTTTATGCTGAAAAGTGTCTCTTTTACCTTCACTACATGCAAACATTGTCTGCAGCCACCTGTGTCTGATTTGTGTCTAACTTACTCTAAAAATTGGCATTTTTCTAATGGCTAGCCCAGAAAACTCAAATCTGAATGACAGGCTTAAATTCTTTCTTATGTGTCATCACCAATTTTACATGAGTCAGACAAAATTGCTCAATAAGATTTGTGTGTTTGTCTCTTTCTCTGAGGAATTCGCACCACTCTAAAGGTTTCCTCACAGATTTAATTTGTTTACTTTTTCTGAATGGGTGAGTTTTACTTCATTATTAAACCCTAGATGTTGTGACTGGGATGGAAGAAGCTTTACTGAAATTTTCTTCCAAATTGCACCTTATTGGAAGATTACTCCAAGGGGTATGGATTTTTGCCTGTGAACCACAGTGGCAGCACTGTCCTATCCAAGCCCATTCTCCATAACACCTTTAGGCACTTAACACCTTAAGTCTAGGTGGTTTTCTTCAAGTGTCAAGGTTGCTGGGGACCAGGATACCTTGGTTGCTCTGTTGCTCTCAGTTTTATGGGTTTGAATCCACTGCTCCCATTGTTTTTTGTCTCCAGGGTTAAGAGGAAGATTTTAGCTTTCAATGGCAGCAGCAACCATAGTGATTTAAAAAAAAAAAAAAAAGAAAAATAAAGAAGAGAAAACCAATTCTAAAATAAATTCTAAAAGAGATATCAACAAGTCAATGAATATGTTATTTCAAAGACTTATAGATTTTCAATGAATGCCCTAGAATAATATTTATTTCACAGCAGGGTATGGTCAACAGCCTGGAATTCATAGAAGACTCTGAGCTCTTAATCCATTCTTTTTTTTTTTCCCAGCTGTTCTGACTTTGGGAGCAGTGGAGCAGTCTGGAAAAGACTGCAGCAGATGAATCCAGAGACTCCTTTAGAGACATAGCAATGAACAAAATATATCAGCATTTCTCTCCTGACAATAAGCAGTAGGTGATCTTTCTCAAAAGTCTGTTACACAGTACTAAAAAGACATCCAAAATCTTAGCATGCCTATGGGGCTTGGGAGTCAGGTAATTTCTCTCAGTGAGTTCACATACCCAAGTTAAGGACTGTATTCTGGATGTTAGCTTTGTTGGTATAATACAATCTCATAAAAGAGAAATATATAAAACTAGATCCATTACCATGGAAATAGTGAAAGGTCATTTCCATGGAAACCATGGGAAGCTCTCATGGTATAATTTTGAGGGAGCCTATCTTTGAAGCTGCAGTGCATTTATACAATGAGCCTTATTTTAAATTAAATTAAATCAAGTCTATATATGCAAAGTGATAGACATTTTGAAAATTCTGACTTGGTACAGCCATTTGCTGGAAAAAGGATGAATATCAAAGCCAGATGTGTTACTCATTTTGTCTATGGAGAAACTGTTTGGTATATATTTGTGCCTCATGCTGTAAATAGCTGAGATTTTTTTACTGAGAACAGTAACCTTTTAGGATTCAGGACTACCTTTTCTGTTTTCCATGGTTTCCTTTCCTGTCAAAGTCTGATGCCAGAACTTCAGCCTCAGGAGAATGGTTTCTGATAGATATGCATATATTTGTAATTTGAGATCTCATTCAGGCACAGAGATACGAAAATTTCAAGGATCTACCTTTATGAAGAAAAGCTATTAAATTAGCACAAAGAGCAAGGTTCTGTAGAAATGTCTATGAAATCCTGTGCAAGCTACTATATCCTCATTTTTTGTTCCTTAGCACCTCAATCTTTTCAGATTTTTTCTTTAAACAGTCCTGTATGTCGTTCTTTTTAGAGACTTTTGAATAACTGTTCATAAGAATTACATAGACAACTGGCCTATAGATGCTGTAAAAAAAAATTTATCTGAATAAATAATTCTCCAGTGTGATTTCTTTCAGTGAGAGAGAATGTACTGTTTCTATAATGCAAGAATGAAAAGGTAAATGGAAAAAGAAGAGCACTAAGGTATTTAAATATGCTTTTTATGGTACTGGAAAACACACATATCATTGTGAATTTCCAAGCAAATATGAAGTTGCCTTGCAAAGTCTTTGAAAGTTTGCTAAACTAGCTTTAAAAAGTAAATCAACTTCAGGATCCTCGAGCACTGGAGGGCAAGGATCCTTACTTAAAATAATTTACATAAAATCATAATGAAGGTTGGAGCCAGACTACTTTCTTTTTCTCTTATCTCATCAGAACCAGTGAAGCAAAAGTCAGGGCGTCTACTTTTACATACCTGCTTTAGATTTGAAACAGCAGTAAGCTTTCAGACGTCCTACTCCCCAGGGTTGCCTATGAAAGTCAATGGGAAGATTTAGTGATATCTAAGGTTAGGCAGATTCTGCACTACAGGTCTTGCCCACAGAACTATTTAGGAGTCTATGCCCCATTAAATCACTGGAATGCAGTCAATTAAATGTCTTCCCCAGTCTGACTATGCAGTTATTTGATTACAGAGGGAGGGCCACCTGAATCACCCTGTATTTTAGGCATAACTAGGTGTAGGGCTGTGGCTGGACTTTTCTAAATAAGGTTCTCGATACTGTCCATACCTCTTTCCTGACAGGATTTCAAAATGCTTCCCAAGAATTAAAACCTTTACCTTTCTATGTTTGAGGGAGCTGAGAGTCAAAATGTGTTCAAGCCAGCATTTCTAAGTTTCCGCTAATTCAATGGTTTATCAGTACTCACTTTGAAAAAGCTTTGGCCTGGCTTCACTGTCAGAATCTGGGAGTCTAGGACAAGGAGTTCTTGCTGAAAATAGTATCTGCTTGCATCTGCATTAACTGAAAATCAATTTAAGTTGTTTATCAGAAGTTTTTTACAGGAAAGAAGGAGTGATATACTGATCTGAATCACAGGTCACTCTGAATAAGGTTTTCCTAATTTGACATCCTGACTTTCAAGGTGCAGGTAAATGGAAAGAGAAAAATGAAAACATTGTGAGTGTTCTCACATTATTTGTCATGTCAAGGGGACAGCCTTGGTTGGAGTCAGCATACAGTTAATCACAAAATCTAGTACATCCATGCACTTCAGTCTTTGAAATTGGAGATTTTGTGATCATCAAATACTCTAAATGCATAGAAGACTTTTTTTTTTTTTTTTTTTTTTTCCTGGG
>VWZG01002128.1:108183-137657 GCA_013396735.1 Grallaria varia
TTTTCCTGGTCATTGTGTGCGCATATGTAATTCTCTCCACCTGGGAAAGCAAATACCTGAACTCATTCAATATTTAGTTCATATTAATTTGGCTCAGTGGTACTCTGATAGATATGTCATTTTTTTGGCCAGTCCCAGATTGGCCAGATGAAGAGGTGTGAATTCACTGAAGGATGTTGCTCAACACTGGAATGTTGTTTTGTTGTTTTTTTTTTCTTCTTCCTCACTTCTTCTAATTTCCATTGCTGAACAAAGATAGAGATCTTGATAGCAGGAGATTCTTTTGACATGAGACCGCCATAATCGGTCTGCCAAGTGACATTTAGTTTGGGATCTGTCTAAAAGTTCTATTCACATCCCATCTTTTTTCAAGTCTTAGTTTCATATATGATACAGAAGTCTTCTTTCATTTTTTAATTATTTCAGGTGTCAGTACAATCCTATGGCATTAATCAGAAAGTGTCATGCTTTACAGATTTTCAGGAAATCAAACCAAAATATTTAAAATTTAATTAAACAGCAAGTAAAAATCAGTCCAACTTTTCTATTCCATATCTTTTTTTCTTAAGTTTTGCTTCTCCAGTCTTCCCCACTGGGAAGTTATGTTCAAAGTTATATTTTTTTTTTGGCAGGAAAGTTCTGAACTACATTCAACAGAAAGTATACCTATGTTTTTTAATTTATTTATTTTATTTAACCATCTACTGTTGCCAAGAAACTGTAGTTATCTAGCATGTTTTCTTTACATTTGGCCAGATCCAGAGCAAAGTCAGTGAAGGACTTAGAGAAGTTTCAATGGCTTTGGAAGAAACTAATTTTGTTTGTATACAGCTAGAAATATCAGAGAGCTGATTCTTGTTATGAACATGAATCAATCCTAAGGCAAATAGTGAGAAGGAGGAGATAGGAAGAGACACACATGAACATTTGTATAGGGAACCCATGACCCAGTTTTTAAATATGTAGATTACTTTCTTATTTTCTGTAAATTGTTCCTATTTCTAAATCACAATTTGGCTACTTTTAACGTTCCCCGCTTCCTCCTTCCCCCTTTTTTTTCTTTTTTTAGCTAGGTTTTTAGAAGCCTAAATTTAGTACAGTGAGCCAGCAGCTAGCAACAGTCAGTTGGACCAAGCCCCCCCTGATTTTTACCATTTGTAAAGATAATACTTTAAGCAGCATTCTTCCACACTTTCCAGCCATTAAAATAAGGAATGAAGCAGGATGAGACCCATTTGGTCTAATCTTCTGGGCCCAATCCAGATCCTCTGCAGATTTTCTCAGTGACAACACTGGTACCATGATGTACTTTGCACTTTTGGTATTTGGAAGTACTAGATCTGTTCTTTTGTTTAATTTTTTAAAGAATATGATTAATAAATGCGTAAAAACTGGTCTTCATTTCCAAACTAATCATTTTCTTCAAAAGAAGTAGGCTATGTCTTTTGATATCGTTACGATTGATAGTGTTTAATTGACATTTTTGAGATTAAAAGAAAAAAATGTAATTTTAAATTATTACAATGGATCAAATGATAATTGGGTGTTTTGAGCTCAAGAACAAGAATCAGAACAGTATTTCTTTGTCTGTTTTCTGCTCTTGATGATTTGAAAGTTGGAAATTGGAAAAAATAAGTTTGATTTCTTTAGAGGATGTTTATCTACTGAAAGGTCAAGAAAAAGGTTATCCTGAGATGACATTTTTGAGTATTACATGAAAAGAGGGATGATAAAATTTGTAGAAAGAGATGCCAGGAGTGAGGAAGCTTTATTAAAAAGGCATCAAAAGTGAAACTGTCCATAATTTTAAATTTTCTGGAGAATATATGCTAAATGTCAGAGTAATAATATTAATTTTCATTATTATTTGTCAGTGAAAGAGATGAAATACACCACCACTCATTGTTATTATCTGTTTTAGTGTTTCGATTACAGGCAATGTTTATATAAACAATAACTTCAAGAGTGTACTGTCACGGCCAGATCCCATGTGCCTTACTCTCTGCATTTGCAGAACATTTTTCAGCATTGACGCCAATTCTACAGACAATCCCTTTTAGCAAATTAAAGAAAGTTGAATATGTGTTTCAAGATCAAGTCCCCAGTTGAGAACGCAGGAAACCAGAGACAGAATTTTGAGCGTGTCAGACGGTAAACAAAATTAGGAAGATACAGCTAGCAGAGAATTTTAAACTAAAAGCTGCAGTCTGTGTTGTCCTATATGAATGTGACAAAAAGTGCTATAGTTGAATTGGAGATCAGAAAAGATGGGGCTTGAAACACAAAAGTTTATAAAAATTTTGGAGTGGAAGGCATAATGAGAACCAAAAAAGAAGTGATGGTCATGCCAACAGAAAATCTAGCCTCATCACTCTGATGTAAAATAATTTATCAATTTATCGAGTTTAATAATTTTTCTTTCTGATAGTAATAATAGATACACATGGGGTACGTTTCTTTATTAAGAGGTGATAGAATTGGTATGCTATTCACAAAAAGCCAAAGAATCTCAACTAATTCCCTCCAACTCAAAATGTGACACTGGTCTCCTTAGGGCTATATTGGGTACAGGAGAAGGGCAGAAGTGGGAGCAATCAACAGTAAAGAGCAATCAGTTCATCCTGGGCTTATGAAAAGCCCTTGGTCAGTGACATAAATTCAAGCTGCCTCCTAAGTTCTGGGTAGGGGCTGAGGTTGAGAAGAAGGGAACGGGAACTTGTTTCTTGTTGCCTCCCATACCCTCCCAGGGCTCAGGGAAGGATTAAAGCCAAGGTAATTGTTTATTAGTTACTGACACTAGACAAACCAACATTTGTCTTTACCCAGTTCTCATCTGACATACTGTACTGCCCAAAGGCTTGATTCAAATATAAACATATATGCAAACTAAAAATCTACCAGCATTTCAAAGTTACCCATTGGTGGACAGTCTGTGAAGTTCTTGCTTGTTTGTCTACAACACTAACCACACTGTTGGTCCTAAAGCAAGTGATATTAAGATGGTAATATAACCAATAATAACACAAGATACAAGGTTCACTTCTTCCATGACTGAAAAATCTGATGAGTTAATAAACTGTGCCAAGGTATATTTGGCTTTTTTTTTTTGTTCTTTCAAAAATGTAAACACAGGATACACAATGAGTTGTTAACAGGATTCTGAGGATAAAATTCTGCCAAAGATGCTTTCAGGTCTTTTGTGAGTCACTAGCATTGCTGTGCATGAACTATATAGCAAAGTATTACTTTTATTTAATCTTTGATATAGTTTAATTCTTCCTTTAATATTTGATAAACAGAATAAAAATCACTCAGACGTTTGTTTTGTGAGGTATCCCCCAATCTTGATCTTTTTATTTATTTTCACTTTGAGAGGTTTTTTTTAGTCTTTTTTTTTTCCTTTACATTCTTGTATTGACAAGGTTTTACAGTTATGGCATGACTGGCAAAGTGACTAAACATGTAGGACATTAGTAATTCCTATCTTACTTTTATAATATATAGTCTTATGTATAACCTTGTCTAGAACACGCTTTTAAAATCTGTGTGGGTGTATATGCATGTACATAATTTCAGTAAGGTAATATTTCAGGTAATATTTAAGTAAGATAATATATAAGTACTTAATTATATTTAATTTAATATTTTTATAATTTAAGTAAGATAATTTGGTGTGGCTTACATTTTCCCTGTTCAGGTAAGTAATTTTGCTACTTTTTTGTTTCAGAAAAGCATTGCACAGGGTTTTTTTTACCTTCTCCCATAAAATTCTAGCTCATGTCAATGACCTTGCAGTTTTTGTTTGCAGGCATTATCTCTTGTCTTCTAAATACTGAAGACTTTAAACCCTTTTTTGTTGTCATTTTTATTTTTGAGATGAAGCAACAACTATCATGGTGCTATTGATAATAATAGAGATTTCGTATATGGTTGCTGTGGGAGCTGGCATACATGTAACACATCTATGCAGACCATCCAAACAGCATTCAGAAGCCTCCCAGAGTGTGTTGGATCCATGTCCAATCCAAATTACACAATGCAGTAAGATAGTTATTACTAACTGTACTGGAATCACTATCTTTGTGGAGTGTTGAGTGATAAGTGTACAAAGAGCTAACATATCTTTGTAATTAAGCATTGGAATTACAATGTTGGGGATATTTGACATCCTTCTTGATATTTGCTTTCATTTTCATCACTCCAAGTTGTGCAAACATATTTTAGAGATACAAGATTACTGGTAATGTGATCAGAAAAAAATTACTCTGAAAAGCCTGTAAATTCCTGTATTTCCTCTCAATGACTTTCCTGTCAGTGCTGGTAGGAAATCAAAGATGGCTTTTCTAATTGCCAGCTCTGTGAATACAATATCTGAAAATCTGTGTTTATGACTTTCACATTTAGCTACCAATAAAAATTCTAAAGTTCAGATTTAGATATATAATTTTGCTGGTGATGCATAAGATAAAACAGAAATTCAGCTAACTTTTAAATAAGGAGTAATTTTGATCATGGTAAAAACTTGGTATTTATTGCTAAAGGAGACTTGCATAACTCTCAGAATGTGTGGGCAGATAGGTCCTTGTGAGGGGGAAGGACAACAATTGGTCCAGCGATGAGTTTCCTGAGTTTATTTTTATATAGTCAGTGTAAAATACCTTACCTTAACCCTGCTGAAAGAAGATCTCTAATTTCAGCAGGCTTTGAATGTTGGTCTGATCAAAGATTACAAAGCACTTACTTCTCAGTTCTTGTAAGTACATTTATGAGAGTTTCTGAGGTTTTGCATGTACAGTATGTACCATGATAATACCCTGCTGAGACAAGACCCTTTGAGCCTGTCCTCTCATACTTATTCTGACTGTGCAGATGTGAGGTCTAGTTACCACCTGGTCTTGCCTTTTTCAACTTTAGAAACATATTCATTATATTTTCGACTTAATATATTCCAATTTCATTATTCTGTGAGAGAATACATTTTGAAAACTAAATTGGCTAATAACACACAGGGTTTTTTTGTGCCCTTAAGGAGAGGAATTGTGAGTTGAGTGTACACGGAAGATATGAAAGGCAAAAAGTCCTTATACATAAACCTTGATGCTTCAAAAATAGTTTGATGGAATCAAATACTTCTTTGAAATAAAGCTCAAATATGCATTTGCTAGAACAGTTTTTAATGGCTAGAGTCTAGGGGTGTCTTGAGACATCCCATTTCCTGTTTCTTGTCAGTTTATAACAACTGATGCTCTGTAAGTCAAACCCATCAGAGGACACCTTTCTGTAAATTTCTACACTCTGCTATTCCAGAGCTCCCTGAGGGTTCTGGAGAGACACGAGGAGAGATGTTTATTAGGGGCTTCATTTATTGAAGAAAACAGCTCTCACATTTAGTGGGAGGATCACAGAGACGCAGTGAAACTCAGAGAAACCCCTAAGCTCTAGATTTGAAATCTCCCAAGCTTACTTGTTCTTTTATTTGTCTGTCATTGTGCAGAGAACAGCATGACCACTGTTTGCCTCCTGAGCCACAGCTGCCGGCGAGGGATAAGCGAGAGGCCCAGTGCAGCACAGGGGAGGATATTTACACAGACCCAGCCTGCTTGTAGTTTATGCAGGAGGAACTGCTATTAGAGATGTACAAAAATGTTAAAGGGGAGGATTTCTTCTCATCTAATGGGGAACTTCCTTAACCTCTGCCTTTCTGTCTTTCTGCCTTGCAGACTGAGCAATTGTTCACTTTCTTCCAGGTCCGCTGGATCTTTTTTATCTGAAGCTGAGATAATCAGCTGGCTGCCCTAGGGCATCTGGTGAAGTGTTTAAACAGGCCGGGTCTGTGCCCTGATGTGTGTCTGGTGAGCTTTCTGCTCAGCATGGGCAGCTGGGGCTCATTGCTGCTTGATTGCAGTCACTCTCCCCTTCAGCAGCATCACCTCAGAGGTGTTGCTCCATCAGTGTTCAGGCTGCTATGAAAATGCCAAAAAAAGTCCCTGAGCCCTTCTGGAGCTTCCCTTCTTTCATCCCTGATGGTTGCTACAGATTTTGCAGGAATTGCCAGCATGTAACCTTTGGACTGCAGTCTTCAGTTTCTTGGGAGTGGCACACCATTTTATGGACATCCCAGGAGTCTGGGTGGCACACTTTGTGTCAGTCTTCAGAAAGGTATAATTCCCTTTTCCTTAGTCACTCGGCAACTTCAGTGGGCTCTTATCATCCCTCCTGGGCACCCAGCAGCATAAATACACAGCAATCACTTTGCTCCCCAGCTATGCCCTGATTACTGCCGTGGGTGTGCAACGAAGAGGGAAAACCCTGTATGTGGTCTCATGGACGTTTTGGCTGCAGCTTGGCCTTTTGATTCTTTGGATTGCCAGAATATTATGGGTATAATATGTTGGGGTTTTTTAATTCTTTCATGTGCTAATTTACGTAAGTATGTGAAATTCTACTCGGAGACTGGATCAGCTCATAGACAAGAACAATGTTCAGGGTGGGGATCATCTCAACTAAGCCTCATTGTCTACAATCAAAATAATACACCTGAGCTCTGTATAAAGTTGTAAAGCAACAGAGAATAGAGTGACACAAGCCATTTCGCATTTTCAACAAGGTGGCCTGCAGTTCCTAATTTTGCTCTGCAGACTAAGCATAGTAATACTGTGGCAGACTAATATTTCTTGAAGGATCAGATTATTGGGATTTGATATATTTGATCAAAGGAGCTGATTCAGTGGAACACATGTATGTCATAACGCTATCCCCCAGGGAATGTTAATTGCTTTTATATAGAAAAGCTTTAAGTTGTTTTTTTTTTTTTTTTTAAAGGTATCTGTAGTCTAGAGCAACTATGTTTTATGGAAATCTTTTCCTTGATAGCATGCATGATGTTTAAACTTATGCTACAACAAACTGTTTTTATAACCAAGCACAAGATCTTCCTCAAATTGAATCACTTTTTTGTCTCTCTGTATTTGTTTCTTTTCAAGCATATTTGTCTCTTTCATACCTGACTGTGTATTTTATTTGCTTGTAGTTTCTTCCTCTGTTTTATCTGCCAGTCTAATCTGTCTAACCTATTTTAGGCTTTTATAGCAGGCTTATCTCTTCAGTATCTAGGTATTAAATGCTTCAATGCATTTTTGAAAGCTTTCATTTTATTTAAATGCCTTTGAACATAGTTAGGAAGTGTTATTAATTAGAATCAGCAGCCCAGTACAACTTCAGGTACTAATTAGACATTGCCCTTCCATAAATTCTTCATAACTTTCCTGCAGACAGAACATTCTAGCTAAGTCAATACTTTGGAGATGGAGAAAACCATTCCATGTGCTTTTGTCAGTCTTTGATGCATACATATTAGATATGACATGGTTAGATTATGCTTTTTTGTAGAACACAACCATAAATCTTGAAAATAAAGTTCTATTTTGCCAATTATTGTCATTAAATTCATAAGGAATTTAATGAAGACAGTGAACTTTGAAAGCAGTCATCCTATGACAGTTGAATTCTAACGTTTTATTTCCTTTCATGTTTAGTATGGTTTAAAAGGTTTATTTGTTTGTTAGTTTTTATCTCTACTACCTCATAGCAGTAACTTGCCTAGAGTACTTTAAACATTTCCTTTTTCAAAACAGTAGGACTGTGCTTACGCAATTCATGTAATTTTCAAGCTGAAAACTCAATAATAGGATGGTAAATACAGAGTCCAACCTTTTATGTGAGAATGACAAATTGTTTAATGCATCTGGTATCGTAACAGCATTCCTAGCACAAAGCCCAGTAAGCAAGCATTTCAATACTTTAAACATCTCAAAATATCTTACTGTTTATTGAAAACTAGGGTATCACTGGGAACTAACAGAAGCTCTCCTTACTTCACTGGAAAGCAAAACTTCCTTTGCACAGGCTTGTGCGTGCGTTTTGCCACCGCGGGGCTGTGTGAGGTGCGGGCGGTGTAAGGCTGCGAGGCAGGGCTGCCTTGCCCACCGCAATCTCACCGCTCCAGCTGGCATCTCTGTGCACATCCTGTCTCCGGGGCTTCAGTGTCTGGGTTGTTACTAGTGATCTGCCACATGTAACCACACTTTGCTGGCCTTCTCACAAGATAAGGAATAGATAATGTTTTCTCCGGGTAGTGGTTCAGATGCAAAAAGAGAAGTGAAAGGGGAGAGATTTCAGTTACGCACATAAATGTTTTCCTTGGCATTTTTTGTTACTGTGATTGAAGTACTTGCAGGACACTTCGTGTGCGCTTAAGAAAATAAATCCACACACTGCTATAAACTCAGTGGGGAAAAATACAATACGTTCTAAATATGAGCTGCTTGAATTCTGATTCCACGCTAATGGGTTTGAAGAATAACTCCTCTGTCTTTTGTGCTGTAAATTTCAAACTGCATTTTTTAACTTTGAAACTTTTATGATGGGAATGAAAATTGGTTGTTATATAGAGTAAATGTGTGGCTATTTCTGAGATGAGGCTAAGACTGATTTGTAACAATAATCTTTTATTTGCACCATATTAATCTTTACACCGGAACTCTATTTCTTCATTGTGTATTTCTTTCCTAGTATGAGTGCTCAATGTTGTTCCCTCCAAATAATTCTGTGAAAACATGAGCCTCCTTGCTACATTTGGACAACATTCCATTTATTATGATTCGTTTTTATGACTTTTTTCTTTCAAATAGGCCTTATATTTCATGTACCTCATAAAGTTAGACAAATGTGAGTATATTCTGTGATTAAAATTGCAGCTAGTATAGTTTAGCCTCTTGACACAAGTTAAAAATGAACAAGTTTTTCAATTTTTTCCCCCATAATTTAAGGCGCTGAAAAAAGAACAAGTAGATGTGCATGAATCAACATTACAGTAAGGGATATCCCCAGTGTTTAAACTGAAGCAAAAAAATCCTTCCTTACACTTACTGGTCTTGAAAATCGTAGGATATTCCTCCCACTATTTTTATTACAAGGAGTTCAAGGAAGAAGCTTGGAAGACATTTAAACCATGTGCAGATTTGGGCTAGAAATTCAGCATTAGTATTTGTCAGGAATGGACCCACAGTGTTTGCAGAGGCCAGATCAAATGGTAGTAATTTGCAAAACCATATTTAAAACTGCATCTGAATAATACCTGAAATTAATTTATAAATCTCAAAGGAAAGTGATAGTGAACTTGATGAACACAACTCCAGAACAACATGCCAGTCCTAAAGATGGCTGTCTCCAGAAAGGTTTATTAGCAGCCTGATTTCTAGACCTTAAAATAAAAGTGTCATAGCCAGGTAGCACAGTGATTTATGAAATGTAATGGGAACTGAATCTTAGATCTCAGAAATCTCCACATAACCTCTGCACATCTACAGCTATCCCTGAAGTCATGATGCTGAATCCTAAAGAGCTAGGAAAGAAAGCAAGCTTTTGTCAGAAGTAGAGCCTTTGCTATTCTTTGGGAAGGAAGCTTTTGTTCAGCTCCGTGCAGTGAGTTGCAGCTCAGCAGAACTTTTTGTACTTTGTTTTTGGCTGACATTGGACTGCAGCTGTGATACTGATACCTTTTCAATGGATCTTTGAGGAGCAGAATGAAAGATTGAGACAGGGCAAATATTTTTATGAGGTCCTCGGGGAAGTAGGATCCCTGGAGCAAAAGGAGTGATGGTCATAAATTCACACAGTAATCTGACCTTCACAGTTCACCTGAAATCTGAACTTTAAACTAGAGGACATACAGGTCACAGTTAGTACATGTAGTGTCACGACCACAGCATCACTCTTCTTTCCTCATTCCTTGCAGTACAGCATACCATGTACACAGCAATCTAAGTGAATCATAGCTCCTTAGAGAGTCAGATTCCTAAGAAATAACCACTTTCTCTTAAATCATATTAGAATGAGTTCTTCTGCCAGTAGACCACCTCCTGTACGCTGTCATTTATACACAGAGATTTATATGAAGGAGTGATCTGGAAGTCTGAACTGGATATCAGCTACAGTACAACAAATTCAGGGTGCTTCCAGTAGTGTCATTTGTCACTGTCATCTGTTGCTTCTCCTGATGGTCAGAATACATGCTAATGCCCAAGGAAAAGCTATTTGTGTTGATGTGTACATGTAATGTGTTTTTTTTTTTAATCTATACATACATTTCTAATGAAGTTAAACTTTGTAGCTACACTTTAAGAATGAATGAAAGTTAGCTATGTGAAAATAAAATATCGTCATGTTATATAAACTGTAAACTGAAAAATACATGGCACATTTTCAGAAGAATACAGTAGCATATATATTTTAAACATGTGAAAACTTCTCTCTACTGAAAAGTGGTGTTTGCTGGTGACAGGAATGCAGAACAGTTTGGTACGAATGAATTCTCTCAGGGTGAAAATTATCTGTATAACTGGTAAGAAAGTTTTCTTTCTTTAAACTGATTGCTTTATTTATTCAGTTTAGTACAACAAGTCTTTTTTGTGCAAATTGCATATAAGTTGGGTTTTTGCCCTTTTTTATTCCACAAAGATTTCTGGTGTCATTTTTTTTTTTGGTGTTTGTTTTCTTTTGGTTGTTTTCTTTTTGCTTGGTTGGTAGGTCGGTTTTTGTTTATGTTTTGTTGTTGTTGGGTTTTTTTGAGAGTAAAGACTTTTTCTGAAGGAAAAAGAAAAAAAAAAAAAAGAAAGAGTAATACTCCACTTAATCTGTTCCAGCCTAGTAGAGTAGTTTCTCTTGAGTTGAACTTTTGGTTGAGGTTGAAAGAGTAAACCTTCCTTCATTTAAGAAAGCCATTTCAACTTTTAAAATGTATAATGTAAGAAACAGTTTTACAGCTCAATCCACATCCATCTAAGCAATGCAGGGTTTCTTTCCTTCAAGCATGAAGCTCCTTATATTTTAATGGCAAGTATGTTAGAAATATATGTGTTCAGTGCCCTGTGCTTTGTCCAGAGCATGTGACTTACACAAGTATTTTCTCCTTATTTCTTCAGAGATGCCTCAGTGAGGATGACAGGTCTAAGCAATCCCATCCAAAACACGAGTTGTTAGCCTCTCCATTCTGACTACTTTGCTCCTGGGCATCACAGTCCTTGTAAACAGATGTTTGCAAATTTCAAACTGAACATGGCTGAAAAAGATTCCCTTTCTTCTCTGTGTAGTAAATACTGAGGATTTCTAGTAAGAGAGTGTTTTCTCCCTCTGTAAGCATTCCTGACCACTAGTGTAACAGACTCTTGATTACTTATGAAAGAGGGAATTTTCATCCTCTTTGTTCTTTGGTTGTGTTTGGTTTTTTGTTTCTTTTGTGGTTTTTTTATTTGGTTTTGTTTTGTTTTTGTTTTTTTGTTTTTTTTTCTTTCTTTAAAAACTGTTTAAAATACAGGTTTTTGGGTTTGATGACAAGAAGAATATATTACATTTTCAAAGGAGTCTCACTGGAACGCTACAACTTTCCGATGTCGATCAGTTTAAAAAGTTCTAGCCAGTTATCTCTTTATCTTGTACAACATATAGAAGAAACAGCTCATAGCATCATTCCTACTGTCACGCCTGCCTCCAGCCCACCATCCACATAACTCTTTGCCATGAGGAATTTAATGGCCTCAGCTCTTGGGTGCAAAGCAGTAGCTGTTCAACTCCTGCTGTCTCTCTCAGACATTCTCCAGATAATGTAGTATCTCTTAGTTGATATCCTCCTGAAAATGTGCCTTGGATGGATTTTTATTTTTAAAGCAATAGTTTCCTGTACAGTCTGCTCCATCCTGGATCCAATTCAGTAGGGAGGAAGGCAATTTATCATTCTTTAGACTGATTTCATAAGATGGCACAGGTTGGCTCCTGTGAATTCAAAAATGCTGCAGTGTCTGCAAATACTAGCACCTGGAAGTGATGGCCTTGCAGTGAGCTCATGCCTAGTAAATTAGGTTTTCTAGAAGCCTCCAAAGCACACTCATCTTCCAGTCCACTTCCTAAAAGTCTAATCCTCCAAAGGCGGTACTGAAACTAGCTGCATTTCCAAAACAGTGGACCCAGTGACATCATGCCATTGCAGCTCGATAGATGAGAGGTTGCGTCTACTGTTCTGGATTGTCAGCTGTGAGGTATCCTTCGCCTAAGAAGGAAAGACTGCCCTATAAAATACAAGTTCTCTCTGTCCCCATTCGACCTAGAAAGAAGGGAGCATGATGGTAACAAAGATGACTTGAAATCTGACAAGGTCTGTCATCCTCACTGGTTGATAAAGAGAAGAGAATCCATGCTGTTATGTGATTAACTGTGGCTATGAAAGATCTAAAAGATCCTTCTTCACAGATTTTCCTGCTATCAACAGGAAATACAAATGGTTGCTCATGGTGCTTTTTGTTATACAGCAGAAAAACCATCACGTGTTTTATTTCCCAACAATTTTGGCTTGTATCAAATGTGAAGCTGGCTCAGAGCAGCTCACAAAAGAGAGAAAAATGAGACTTAGCTCCAGTAAGTGCCTGAATGCATTCTCATTAACTTGGCATGAGTATGATGGTATTTCAGCTTGACATTGACATGAACATTTCAATGGCTGGACAGTAAGCTCTCTGATAAAGCCATTGTCTGACTAGGAAACAAGGTGCTCGTACAGGGCAGCCTATTTATAGCAATTAAAGTAAAAATTAACCTTTCAGAAGTTCCGTTTCTGTTTGAGGGGCCAAAACAAGGAGTGAAAGCAAGGATTAATTTCTCAGCAACAATCTAAGCTCTTTGCTTTTCAAATTAAAATAAAACTCAAGCAGGATTTTATGAGAGGTATTTAGATGCATGTTAAAACATCAATATTTTAATTTTCCTAGGTAGGATCTGTTTACAAATATGAACATAAACAGGTCTCAACATGTGGAAACAAAACTTTGGAAAATGCAAAGCAAAATATAGAAAAAACCCACACAGAAAAATAATAATTTTTAGAATATGACAAATATGTTTGGGGTTTTTTTAGGCATACACTTTGACAAGACCTGGCTGCCTCATTATGCTTGGTATTTTTTGGCACACAGTTTGAATATAATACTGTTTCTGAGTACGCTGCATAAAAACATAGCTTTGATATGGCTTAGGGTGTCTATTCTGTTTCTCTGTATATTTCTTAGTTTTGCAGTAGTTGCCATTGTATTTTTTTCCAAAATGTACATGCAATTCTATTCATCTATCTCTGCTTTTTTCTTTGTTTCATTCCCTTTGGTTATAAGCATTTTATATCAGCCTTCTGAATCTGTTTTACTATACTAGAGCAGCTCCAAAAAGTGATATCATCAGGAAGTTAAGTAGAGGCATTATGTATTGAAATTATTCTTAAATCATATATTCCATGTTAAGAATATTCTGGGGGAATAAAATGTCTGTCATGGCTTTAACTAATGTGCAAAAGACTTCCTCTGTCAGACAGTAAGTGATATCCACAGTGAGAGCCCGTCATACTTAGTTTATCAGTTTGCAGTCCTTCCAGATACATTTTTTTCATTTGAACATTTATTATCAGTTGCTCTACATTCATCCAGTTATTTAGGTTTCAGTGATCTTATCTCTGAATGTATGATCTTAAACCATCTATTAGTCTGAAGATTAATCTTCTTTTAAAGAGTACTTTTCCTCCTGATTAGCATCAAATCTTATTCCTTGCTGCTTTAGATGAATGGAAATTCTTTCAGTTTGTATGTGATGGCAAGCAAACTAGGACTTCTGCCAGTTCCTTTGATTGTATTAGAGAAATTCCAGACAGCTAGAAAGTAGTAGCTCCTTAATGCATGTTTAGTTTTGTAAGTCTCCTACTGATGGTGCATTAATAGTTGTCATCAGAAGTATTATATAAAAATGTTGGTCAGCACTGCCTTGCCTAATAGCAGTCTCCTTGTGAACAGGCTACAGGGAGAGATGAAAAAGGATAGATGATTGTTTCAGACCCTTGTCCTTTATTTAGAGGAAAAGAGGGGCGAAACTCTCATTTTAAATAATTGTTTTCTACTTTAGGAGTTAGTTTGTTGGTTATTCTCTCTTCTTGTAATGCCAAAGTTGATTTTTGTGTACTGGAGACAATAAATGCAATGTTGGAGCCTGATACATATTCATAATTTTGCTCTAAGGCTAAAGTGCTTTCCTTGTAAATTCATCTAGCTACAGATATTGTGAGTACCAAAAGCAATTACTTCACCCCATCAGTTTGGTCTAAAAGAGAATACCATTGAAATCCTTGTTCTATATTTATTGTTCTAACAGGGAACAAGAAGAACATTCTGCTGAGACACCAGTGCAAGAACCAAAATTAGTATGCTTTTATTCAATTATATTTGACAAAACTGGATGCCTTTTTTTGCAATGTGTAATGTAGTAAATTTATGTACCTATCAAAAACAATTCATAAGCTCTCTGGTGTTAAATTGTATTAAAATGGGAAGGCTAGGCAAATTTAGGGAAAGAACATGTTTTCCATTGGCAAAGAAAAACATGAGAGTCAGGAAAGAATTCTAATTTTTCAAGTCGGTGTTTCCGTTCTCTGGTCATTTACTATATAACACCTAGAAACAATAGTCAATTGACTGGGTTCTATAGAGAGTTCAAGAAGATGTGTCCCGACCCCAACACTTACATCTAACATAGAATTAAAATCTGTATGAAATCAAAAGGGCGGTGGAAAAACAGTGCAGGGAAAAAAAGAGGGTTTTTTTATGGTAAAGGGCACTTCTAAGTGAAAATTTAAAAAAAGAAGAATGGATTAGCTTTCTAAGTGGGTAGCTAGGAGACTTTTCACCGAGCTTCATACACTTAGGGAGAGGTATTTGTTTGAAAGTGAATAGAAGACTGAAGCTGGGCTCACAGGCTTATCAGAGACAGAGTTAAAACTCTCAGTATGAGAGAAAAATCATGGAAAGGTGGAAGGTCAGCAGTGGATTTTCTTGAACATTAAAAAAAAAATAAATTCTATGGCAAAGTAAATAATACAGAGGAGACAGTCTTCAAAAGGAGCATAAAGCAAGGAATATGATTAAAACATCATACCAAGCCAACTACCTTTTGGATAAGCACTTTTTGTGACTGCTAGGGTGTCAAAGTGGCAGTTGTTGAAACAAGGGGGGCCTGAATATATGAGATGGGGAAAGCTATATGACAGCTTTTTCTGTGTACTTTGGAAGATGCGATATACTGATGGTGGCCTGGAACTATCCTAATTCATGGGCTGCCTAGACTAATAACATAGAGGTCACTGGCTCACTTTACAGTCAGTGGAGAGAGGCACATCCAAAGCACCATCAGGCAAAACTGGGCAAGCAGTGTAAATGAGATGAATCCTTTTTTTTTCAGGTATTCCTGGGCTTTTTCCAATTCCAGGCAGTCTAAGGGCTACCCCAATTTGTAACATAAACACCTTTTCATAACATTATGCAAGATGAATCTTATCAATAGTTGGATGGTGATTGTAGATTTTACTGCAGCACTGCCAAAAGGCTACACACTATGATAAAATCTTCTTGTGCAGATGCTGGGAGATGCAACCCTTTATACAGTCATGTATCTTTCTGTGCATGCGTCATGCATCTCACTTGGAGACATCTGAAGCAGGAGTCTTGTTGACCAGAGGCAGAGGCTTTATGAGGAGAACCACAAAGAGCTTTTTAAATGTTTTTCATTGGACTGAATTGTGTTCCAGGATGTTCACAGACCTTGTTTCTTCTCCATTTAATGGAATAAATTTCAGGAACTGTTTTTCTATTTGTTAATATAGCTAATGTGAACTGCGCAAATTACATTAAATACATTTGTATACCATATCAGATGAAAAAATCCAATGAAAATGACGTATTTACAATGAAAAAATGATAGTGAGAAATAAAATTATTTTAAAAATTAATATAACTGATTTTTAAATGAGTACTGCCAGTTTAGAACTGCTGTATACAGATTTAATATCTATAATTGTCATTTAAAAAAAAAAAATGCTGTAAGCTATCTGAGAGTGTCTATGAATGAGTACTTAAAGCTGAAGAAGAATTTAATGCATGTGGAAAGAACGTATTTCAAAGGATTTCCAAGGATAAATCCGTATTTTTAAACAGATTTTCAGATTTAATTATTTCCTGCCTCAAGTCAAAAAATATTTGCTCAGGTAGATTAGAATTTTCATATAATTTTTTTTTTTTTCAATTAACTTCAGGACAAAGTAGTTTCCTATGCAGCATTGGACTTAGGTGTTCACTTACTGCTGTGTAAGAATGAGGCTGTGTCACCTGGATCTGTCTCACAAGGAAGGATTCTCCAGAGGCTGAGCTACATGGTGGTGTGGAACGGATGTGCCATCTTGGGGTCATAAAAAATGTGGTTAGAAGCTGTTGTTGCCCTTATCACTGCAGTACCTCAGTATGATAGTTTGAATTTAGCTAACATTGATGTCTTCTGGAAAATAGGAAGTTGCTGTCCTTTTCTCCGAGCTGGCAAACATGCTGGATTAAGTGACTTGGCCAAGATGACATAACAACTGCGTAACTATAGTAGAAAATAAACATATGCTTCCTTTAAGCCTATTCAGTTGCTGTTGGGGAATTTCTTGCAGAAAGTGGTCATCTGAATGACCCTGCCTTGCTAGATGCATTAATGCTGCGGGGTCCTTTAAGACCGCAGTGAAAAGCTATTTTTAAGAACTGTTCATGGAGATAAACAAGGAGAGGAATGTAAATTTACAGAAGCTGCAGTAGAAGATCGAAAAACATCGGCCGCAGAGAGTGCTCACAAGGACTTTATTTTACACCAGTAGAGTTGTGTGTTATTCGCATTATCCAATCATGAGGTGGTTTGCAGTGTGTGTGCAGTGTGTACGCTGTCTGGGTTATTTAAGGGATGCTTTCACAATAATTAATGGCATTACCTGATCATATTGGTCGTCCAGTGGTGTCCACTAGTATCCCTCGCAATAAGTTGCTTATCAAATAAGATCATTAAAAAACCACCCTCTCCCCAGTCGCCTCTCATTTTATTTTTTTCCTTAGGACAGGTGTCTCACCAGTGTGCATAGAGAAAAGATTTGAACTCTGACGAAGTTGGGGCTATATGTCACGTAATTCCTAGAACCCAGAAGCAAAAATATAATGCTATGAAATTGGTTAATTTAGGAGGAAAGTTTCTACTTGGTATGATACCTGTGAAAAAAAGTCTTGTCTACCAAGGTAAAAGAGGAGCATGACGTACAGGGCCACCACACTGGAAATCCTTACAGTTAATCCAGTGGGGAGCAGGCATCTTCTTCTTTTTGTCATGGTTCTTCTTGCTATTTAAAATTCTCAACTATTTTTGTATGTCAGTTTTAAAAATATGATTTCAAGTCCTGGTTTGGCTTTTCTGTTTTTATGAAAGCTTCCCTCCCAACAGACTACCATCTCAACCCGCTCTCTGCCTGCACACCCATTACAAGGTCGTCTTCACGTGGTAGGATGCACTGCAAATGATCTGTTCCCTCATCTGTCCAGGTACACAAGGGCTTTTGTTCTTGAAAGTGCTTTTTAGTTTTTAAGCAAATTCTTGTCAGTGTGAACAGGGTCTGCCTGTGTCAAGGTGGAAGTAAGAGTAAGATTTTATTCTGGATATTCATATGAAGTAGATAATTCACAATTTGGCTTCTGTTCATTAGCAGTACAGGCCATCCATTAGTATTTCAAACATATTTTGGATATTAACCTCTGTTGCTTCAGTTACATCTGTACTAATGAAAATTCCTGTAAAAGTTTCACAACAAAAACTATCACTAGGAAATTTAAGATAGAGAAGCTTTCAGTTCAGTGTTTTTAAGAAATTCAATAATAGAAGAAATTGAAAGTAATTAGGTCTTCTTTGTGAAGATGCTGTAGTGCAAGTAGGGTAGTTGCAATGAGCTATTGCAGCCATTGTCAAAAGCCCTTTGAAATAAGATTAGATCATTTCATTGTTGTACCATTTACAGTTGGCAAATTGTAATGGTTTTATGAGTGCTATTTAATATCCAAATTTCATTGGAACTTGAAGGAGTCAGGTAATAGTTGTGATGATTTAAGATCAGAACTATTTGGATAAACATGGATGATAGTTGTAATAGATCAGAATTGTCACCTGAGATTGCATAACCTGATTTATCACTTCACTGAAGAATTGCAGAAAACAGTTTACAATGTATTTTCATACGTGGTCTTGTCATTGTTTCCTTTACTAAATTATCCTCCTCTGTATAGAAGAAAAAAAGAGTATTATTTTGCCCTAAGGACAAGTAAGATTTATGGAAAATAGTTAATTTCTGTGTAGAAGAACTGATATTATTTGCTCATTCACTTTGATGCAGGGATGGACAGTTATGATCTTCATGTACTTATTTATATTTAATGCATTTGTTTCTGCTTCGTGTTCTGGAGTTGCTAGAGTAACTACATTTGTGAAAACTTGCAGTTAATTTGATTTCCATTTGCCAGAGTTAATAAAACTGCTCTAAAAGATTTGCTTCCTTGTCAACCTATTCTAATGATGATGGTGACTAGGCAGGTCTTGTCTCTGCCTCCGGAGACATGAAAGGATTCTGGTAGGAAAGTATCGTTTGTGTATAAGTGTTTTTGCATAGATTTCCCAACCAAATTTTCCAAACCTTAGTATTAAAATTCAATGCCTTGTTTAACAAATACTTTGTGTTTCAGTGTTTATGAGCCAGAGAGCTATTTTCTCTGCTCAAAGCAGCAGTCTGCTTGACATAGGAGGTCTTTTTTTTCTGAATGCACGATCACAGAGAGCACTGCAGACAAATGAATACATAGTCTACTTTCCATCCTGCTACGCAGAGTAGTGCAAAGGCAAGGTTACACCTTCCCTTCCTGATTCACTCAGGCCTGTAGCCCTTTTGTCAAGGGCACTGAAGAACATCCAAATTTATTTTCTGATGCAGACTCCTGCTGACTGAAATCTAGGTCGAAACCTTGTGACCTTACTTCACGTGCATTCTTTCTGCTCCTCAGCAGCAGCACTGTTTGATGCCGCATTGTGAGCTTTTATATCAGCTGCTGAGAGGCACATGGCACTGAAGAGTTTGGCTGTGCCTGAAACTGTTTTTACAAACCTTTCTTACGCAAGAACTCGAGAGTTAATGCACTGCCTATTTTAAAATCATATTCCTTCAGGAGTGCTGAGTTATTTCAGTAGGGATTCAGGAGACTCTCCTAGAAGAGGAAAATAGCTTTCTCAGGTGACAGCAGAGGTTCTGCTTCTGGCAGTGCACAGGAGTGTCCAAGGAGTGGCTTGATGGCAGAGATCACAGAGGTGACCTTCCAAGGCAGGGGGTTATTTATTTCTTGCTGTTCCATTCACAGCAGTTAGTTAGCAGTTAGTACAGGTAGGAATCAGATCTCCTTCATTTGATAGCAGGGGCAGAGGGAGTTAACGCGAAGTAATGGGAAGTAGAACATGAATCAAGCAGGAGAAATATAGCTTGAGTATCAGAGAAACTACTTAGCAGTAAGCTGTATTACAGAATCAGGCAGCTTCCCAAGGAGAGATGACGGATTTGTATTGCTTGTGGCATTTAAAAGTGAGCTGCACACAGCACATGAAATGGGAGGGATCTCACCATCTCTAGCAGAATGGCAGATTAGATGAACACCTCTAGACAAAAATGTGTTGCTGTCCAGAAAAAGATTTAAATAATTTCCAGAATAGCTTAAAAAAAATGCAACAGAAACAAATTCATTAACTTTTCTGTAAAACTAGTTTTTCTTGCAGAAATTAGCTTCTTTCTGTGAACTGTAGTTTTGCATGTATATCTTAAATTTTGACACTTCGTATAAGGTTCATATAATAATCTGTATTCAATTACATACCTCAAGATGTACTTTATGTATACATATATGCATTTTTAGAGAATTTGGTGACTGAAAATATCTTGCATCATCTTATTTTACAAAACTAAATTACTACATACTGTATTCTAGATAATGCCAAGCAGTATCTTTCACCAACTCTAGCTCAATGGGAATAGTACGCTGTTTAATTTAAGTAAGCATTTCATAAGATGGGCTTTCATTTTAGCCGCCTGAATAGCTCTGCCTTGTGTCTTTTAATGAATACTTTGTCCGGAATGTCATACACCCTCTAGTGATTTAAATTCTCTATAGTCTGAAGCATTTACTTTCAAAAATATTTAATATGCAGCTGCCTGCTAACATACAAAGCAAATCTGCATGTGAAGCTATGAAGTAGAAATAAGGCACTTCCTTAAAAACTTCAAGACATCACACAATTTTGCCACTGAAGACTGTTTAAAGCTTCAGGCACTTAGGTAACTTAATTCTTCTAAGAGGGAAGAAATAAATTTAGGTATTCAGAATAAGATGAAGTCAGAGAGTGCTGTGCCAGGTGTTTCAGCTGTAGAAAAGCTTAAAGCATGGAAGGAGCAATGTAGCAGCAAAGCAGACCTGCTGAATAATTCATCACTGTCTTACACACTTCTACTGCTGTACTATTATTTAGGAAAGAATATTATATTGTTATTGATTACAGCACTTGCTGACACGTTTCATTTGCTGGGAAGTGTGTGTGCATGCTTTGTATTTCCGACACTTGCACCATCACCAGAGAAACTTATGTATGAGCTTGATTAAAATTTTAAGAGGCTGGATGTTACACACACATGCACACACCTCCTCAGCATTTATCCCTAATGTTCCCAGCTTGGGCAGGGTGAGCTTCCTTCACATGTCAGAGGAGCAACCTTCCCACAGATAGCATTTTCAAAGTGATGAGAAACGTTTCGTAAGGGAGTACAAGCAGCTTTGCCTTTACTATAACACTGCTGGGAAAACAACTCCTTTGTTATCCCAAACTGCCACGCCACACTGCCACAGGAGCATGTCCCAAAGGACCTAGGAGCATCCTCAGCCACAAGAGCAGTGCTGTGCTGTGCTATGATCATGGACAGCCCCATTTACACAAGCCAAACCCCAAGGGTGCCCTTTGCTTAGGCTGCTGCAGTTGCTGGTACAAATAAACTTTTGCCTGTAGTTGGCTGAAGGCCAGAGAAATTTGATGGCTGCTGCAGCTGGTAGTAGATCTTATTAGAACAATGCAATGAAATCCTATGCCTCACATGCTTGAAAACAAATATACGTATGTGTATATGCATGTCTATAAGATTAAGAGAGATAAGAAAGAATTGAATATCTATATGGACTATAGATCAAACTGTACACAAATATAGATATATGACATTATTTGTGCTTTCAGATTTATAATGGAGCATTGTGAGATGTTTTCTAGGCTTCTGATGTTTTGTAGACTTCTGAAATAGTGAAGGGTATTTTCCTCGGTTAAGGAGAGGGGAAGGCAAGAAATAAACCACAAATATATTTTCTGATTTTTTTATTTGTTTGTTTAAGCAAAACATGATATAGATAAAAAAGTTATTGTGATAAAATCTAGATTGTCTAGAAACAGTATTGAGAAGATCCCAAGTGGCTGTGATGAGCTTTCTCTCAAATGTTGAGCTCGTAAGGGATTCTGTGACAAATTCTGAACAGCACTGAAGACTGACAGAAAATAAACTGCTTGTATCCTTTCCTTACTTATCCTTGCATATCCAAATCCATAAATAGCAAAAAAAACCAAAAAAAAACAAAAAAACCCCAACCTATAAACATAATCCAAGAGACCCTGAACGCTTTACTAAAAGAATAATCAGGTGTCTTTTCCCTAACTGAAAATCAACTTGGTGGACATAAAATTCTCTTTTTACTAGAATTAGTCCATGGGAAGATATTAATCTGTTGATGCAAATGGCTGGTCTTCCAATGGTTTCAAAAGAGTAAGGGCTCACTCGTAATGGCCAGTTTTCTCAGGTGGCAAACAGTTATTAACTTCATAAATATCTGCTTGTGCTCAGATTTTGGAAGAGCCAGTTCACACTTAGTAGATCCAGAAGCTTAGCAGATTATACAATCCCCCAACCCATAAGTCATACCTACACAGCATATCCCTGTTGGAGGTACACATACTGGCTTGGCAAAGCTTGAATATCTCAAAATACTAAATGAGGATTGCTCAGTAGAATATTCAGTAATATTACTAACAAGTGTTACTTGCAGGCTTGTTGTTGTTTTTTATCTGTCTCTTTCTTTCTTTGCCCAGAAGAGAATTGGATGAACAGTTAATATTTGGATTTGTGGCTTTTTTTTATTATTTTTTTTTTTTTAATTTTTATTTTACTCTTTAAAACTGAGGTGACTAGACTGAAGAAAAACTATGCTTGGAAGAGGAGATTTCAAACAGATTCCTTGTGATTTGTGTTTGCAGTGGTCCTATGGATATTATATCAGTATCTGAACAGAAATTTGTGAATATAATCTAAAAAAATAATTCTTCAAAATATTTGGCCTTTACTGTGGTAAAAATCGGTGAATGCTGCATATTTAGAAATAGGCGCTTCAAGGCTTTGATTCTTATACATGGGACATCTCTTACTTCCACTATTTTGTTATTGTGATTTACCTAAAAGAAATCCATACATAGATTTAGTCACTGTTTTGATTCTTGGCAGCTAGCTAAAACAAAAAGCAATAAATCTCTGAAAGTTATCAAGAATGTTGAAAGCTACAACTTAATTATTTATTGTCTAGAAATTTTTGTGTATCTGATTAATTTTCAAGATAAGTGCCAAAAAAAAATAATGCAATGTATCCTTTACAAAATCTCAGCAAAACTCACAATAATATGGTAATGATTAGTGCAGAGCAATGCCTGCAGCCGTTATATAGTGCCAGTGATTATACTTCAGATCCACTATAAAACAAGCTGTTCCTGATGTGCTCCTCAAAAGTAGGACAAAATGTTCTCCATTAGTCTGTAGCTACTTAACATCTTTCTCTACGTCACATCTTGATTTTTCTCTCATACCATCTGCAGAAAAAACATGTCTCTCAACCTTCTAGATCCTGAGATGGCAATATTTAGATCTGTAAGAGGAATTAGGCCGTGTTAGAAAAGAGTCTTGTCATGGTGGTAGTGCAGAGGCTTTTAAAAATACACAAAGAACAAAGCTGCCAGCTTTTTTTGATTTTTATCTCCAGTAAAAGTAATTGTATCATTATTCACATATTAAGTCAAATATAAAAATCACATATAAAATAGAAATATAAATAATATGCTGTTACTTTAATCTGGTTTTGCTGCCAAAATATATGAATGTTTACATCTTTAATCTTGACCTTGGTCATTAAGATTTAGAGCAACATGAGAACAGAATGCACTTTGGGGTCAGCTGAATGGATATTTTCTTTCTCTAGAAATGAAAATATTTCATAAAAGTTTGCATGTAACGATGTACTCATTGTCAAACACACTCATGTATGTTAATATACCTTGTATTACACAACAGGGCTCCCACTAGGTAGGGAGTATTGTGGACTATTCTGGCAATCTGTGTAAATCCCCGTGCCAGTACCTCCTCTGCAGCAAACTGCTGCTGGTATGCGCCTGGACCCAGGTGTCCTGCTGGACTGACACTGCAGTGCTGACCATTCCACCAGCCCTTGCTAGCTCCGAGGGCTGCTTTGTACATTTTCAACTACTTTTATAGGAGCTGAAGAAAGAGCAAGAGTGTGTTTCCTTTGTGGGGCAGCACTGGGATATCTTAGGACTGTTGATGACGAATGTGGAGTGGGAGCAGTGCGGGAAGAACTGAGGTAATACACCTGTATTCACTGAGCTTTTCAAATAGAGGAGCACTTGTGACCTAGTGACACAGTGAATGGTGGCTTTTTTTATAACATACATTGCTTCCTGACATGATAATGCTGTCTGTGCCCTAAAAACTAATGCCACTTGCTACGCTGAGCAACTTGGCTCAAGGAGCTCGAGGTATTACTCTACCTGTGAAAAACACAGCTGGTTTGGAAAAGATTAGAGGCCTTAGTGGAGCTCAAAACTGTTCTCTGCAATACAGTGGCAAACTTGAAGCTTCACAGTGAATTATAACTGTCATGACTTCAAGGAAGCACCTACGGACAGAGGCAAGGCAACTGGGGAACTGAATGTCTTTGCTGAGTTGACAGGGCAAAAATTAATAGGAGATGCAACTAAAGATCTTATGGCAGGCTGAGACATTGTATGATGTGAAGTTTTGTTGAAGCCAATGAAAACCGGTGGAGCTGAGCATTAAAGGAGCGTCTCACTCACCACATGTCCATGTGTCATGTGGCAAATCCCTGAGACTTACAGCATGTAGAGTGTTCTCCCCCTTTGGCTCTTTTCCCCTGTTTCAAACATGCTCCCTTTCTCTCCCATGTGTCTTCAGTTTTACTTTTTTCTTTTCAGTAAGCTGCTTCTTTTGTTTGTCAGTGAATATTTGATTATCAGCTACTCAATTACTATCAAACTTCCTCTCCAGGTGTGGGGGTTTCTGTTTTTGTTTTTTCCATGTTTCATACTGGCTTTTTATCCTGAGAGTTTTTATCAATGCTGGGGTTTTTTGCAGCTCTCACTGTCATCATCATTTGCTTTTTTCCTATTACATTTTACTTTCCATTCTGCATTTCATTAAGTAGTGAGAAAGGAGGTTGACAGATATTTTATGCGAAAACTTAAAGCATTGGAAACAAAAGGGTTTACAGAATTGGATAGAATTATTTATTGTTGAAAAAAGAATCTCAGTGATCTTTTAAATTTAATTGAAATACCTTCAATACTGTAAGCCCAAATATCACAAGGTTGTGAAAGAACTTAGCCTAAAGCAGACTGATGCCAATAGAGGGACCACAAGTGACTTATAGTCAATTGGTATTAGAGCTGATTGGAATCTGTGACACTTCTGGGAAAAAGATGCCCCTCTCTCTGGGATTAACCAGCCTTAATTTATATTTACAGTGTGAATAGAGCTTCTGTTGCCACAGGATATGATTGCCTTTCATATTCTGTGATGTACTATGTCATGTACTCTACGATATTATGTAGCACAGTTTTAAAGATTTTTCTGTTTTCCATTTTACAGTTAAGGACTGAGGCATGCTCTGCTTCTATGGCTTGCTCAGGGTAACATGTGGAAGGAAGTCTGTTTCAGAGCAAGGACTTGAATTGCAATCTTGTGAGTCAGTGCCTTAGCACTCAAACAATTGCTACTCGCTGACATTTCTCTAGTAATCAAAGACCAAAACGTGAAGAAGGGTAAAATGCCTATGGTATATCAAACTTTGTGTTGAACAAGAAACAGAGGGAAAGAATGAACCTAAAAAAAAAAACAAAAAAACAAACAAAAAAAACCCAAAACCCAAAAAAACCAAAAAAAAGCCAACACATCCTCTAAAATGTTCTTTTACTATTGAAACTGGGCCATTTGGGCACCCAGGGATTCAAGATTCATGGATTTAGGACAGCAAACACGAAGGTGCTTGGTTGTATATCCCTGTGGCTGAACAACTCACTGGGGATACAGGAGCCTTAGAGATCTGCTCATTGCACTGTTCATGCATTTTGTTTCAGAAAGTTATCAAGTAAAGAAAAAGAAAGCAAGAATAATGAAAATTAAATCACCCCCTCCTCCCCTTGAAATATGCTCTAGTTAAATTTTGGACATAAATGTAAGATTTTTTTCTGCATTATTCTTGTGGAAAGTAGATATCTAAGACTGCTTAAATGAGAGGTTGGAGGCATGCTCAGCACAAATAACTCAAACATGGTGTGCTGTGTACTTGCAGTACAGATAAACTTGATCCATTTCTGCATTTTTAATACTTTTGCAATTATTTTATTTTGCATTTATTTTAAAGAATCTATTTGTGCTTGCTGTGCATAAATGAGGTACAATTATCTGTATCTAAATGACAACTGTCTGTAGTTTAGCATGTTACTGTGCCCCTGAGCATGATGGGTAATGGGTGCAAAGAGAAAATATGGTCAGCAATAATATTGTCTCTTTAATTAATGTCACATCAATACAAGTACACTTGGGCATGTGTCTTTATGGACATGTGTTTTCATGGTTTTGATTCCCACAGAACTGTAGTGTTATAGAGGAAAAAATGTTACAGCTTTAAATTCCACTGTTTTATGATAAAATAGATATGAAAATCGTGAGCCTTAACAAATGTGTACACCATCGTTATTCAAGAACTTGGCCTTGTTACAGAAAACAGAGTTTCAGGCTATGAGACAGTACTTAGGAAAGCTTTTTGTGAAACAGAAATGCTGGTCTTTAGAGACCAACGATCTAAAAAGTTTTGTGTCAGGAAGCTGCGACGCAAGCATATATAAACTTTAATGAGAAGACAGCCCTTTGTTGACTTTCTGATTAAAATATGTGTTAATGGGTTTGGGTTTTTTTTTTTTTTCTCTCTCCTGTCCCCTCTGAATTGCAACAATGTTGGAATATTTCTGAAATAAAACTGGATTATTTGATGGTTTCTTGCCTTCTTTTCTCTTCCCTTCTGCCACTATGTTCTATATCCACGTATATGTTTAAGGTGCTTTTTTCTATTTTTTTGTGGTTCCTCCTTTAACAACTTTCAGCAAATATTCCTTTGCCAGTATTCTTGACAAGTTTTATTGCTACACTTCAACTCCTCCTCCACTTAGGAGTAGGATAATGTCAGTCATCTTGCTCTAAAAAATAAGTAAGATAAATGCCATTTCTTTCCCTGCTCTTCCTTTGGAAATACAAATTTCTCTGTTTTCACTGTGAAAAAATGCTGTATTTTGGAGGATAGCCCTATTTTGGAAGATTTTGTAAAGACTACAGTACCATGGATTTTAAGATTTGGACAAGGGACAGCAACGTCTTGACAGAAACAGCAAGGTTTTAAGCAATGATTTAAGTAGATGTGCCTCAGTTTACATAAGATCCACACCCATTGCAAAAATTGCTCAATGTCTGTTTCAAGACTAGTAAATAGAATCATAGAATCATTTATTTTGGAAAAGATGGTTAAGATCAGCAAGTCCAACCATTAACCTAACACTGCCAAATCCACCACTAAACCACGTCATTAATCATCACATCCTCATGTCTTTTAAATACCTCCAGGGAGGTATTTCCACCATTTCCTTGGGCAGCTTGTTCCATTGCTTGACAACCCTTACAGTGAAGAAATGTTTCCTAATACCAAATCTAACCCCCCCAGGGAGCTCCTTGAGTCTTTCCTCTTGTCCTATCACTTATCTGTTATCTGGGAGCATAGACCAACCCTGACCTCACTACAACCTTCTTTAAGATAGTTGTAGAGAACAGTAAAATAAAAATAAATAAAACAAAAATATTTAGAAGAAATAAAGTCTGTTATTTAGCTCAGAGAGCAAGCAGTATGTCATGGTTCATGTCCGTGCAGCTAGATGTTCCCAAAATCAATATAACCAGTCTTGCAGATGGGTACCGTCTGCATTCCTGGGTAAACTATGCCATTGTGTTGTCTATGACAGCAATAGTTGCCTTAAGACTGACAAGGACTGTGCCACTAAACATACTGAATGTGTCCTACTCTGGTTTATGAAGCTGGTTGAACCTTTGTTTTTTATGGTCCAATGACAGTGTAAGAAGGAACACTGAGTACTGAGAAATGAGTTACATGTATTTATTACAGTTTTCTACTGGTTACCCTGAACCTCAGCAGTATCCTATTTCCATTACATATATGGTTGATATTTTGGGATTATAAACCCAGACAATGATGAATACCAGGTATTCTAAATCCCAGGGGATGATGAACCCCTGAGATTAAGCATGGATGTTTATGCAGACTCAACTGGGGACAAGACCCAAAAGGGATATTTGGTTAATGGGCTAAAACAAGCATGGCTGACTCTAGGATACCATGTTTTTGAAAAGTCATGATGAGAAAAAGTGGTCATACCTGAAGAATTTAATCTAATACACTTAACATGCACTGTCTGATAATTCTATATGTGTTGACAGGTCTAATTACAAGACTCAATTTTAAAAAAATGGAGCTTTTTTTCTTTAGCCACGTATGTGCATGCAATCTGTGTGCATTAACGTGGTAGGAGTCTTCAATGAGTGAAAAATAGTGAATGGCAATCAGATACTTATCTGTCTTCTGTACAATTTGTGTTTTAGTTTTGAAAGGGGAAAATATTCAATTTCATATTTTGAGATGTTTTCAGTAATCTAATTGTATGCTTTTGTGGACTGCTATATCTTTTTCAGAGGTATCCCAAATTTCTCACTTTTCCTATCTTATCTTACAAAAAACACAAGTATTAGCCACTTATGTTGCTGAATATTCCTATGTACTTGTTGCTGCTTCTAAAATATTGATGTCTAGTAAAATTCTTATTAAAAAAGTATTGGGTTGTTTTTTTTTTTTTTGTGCATAAGTGCACACACATGTTGATATAGAAACTCACCATATGTCTTTCTACTTCCTTCCATCCTTCCTCTCTTTTTTCCTTTCTTCCTTTAGACATAACTGCTTGCAGATTCCTATTGTCTTTTGCCATTCAGCAGAGACATCAATCATTTTGAAGCTGAAGATATTTTCAGAAAAATGCTCAGGTCTTTTAATAATGAAAGAAGCTTGATTTAATGAGAGATTTCAAAGCTTCTTTTGCCTGTCCATGGAGTCTATGAATTTGACTGCCCTGATGTTGTAAAATAAAAGCAAAAATATGTGTAAGTAAAATATCTATGCAAAAGACATTCCTTCAGGTTTACTTTTGATTGCTAAAGCAGCTTGAATGGCACACCATGGGCACACCATACTGAGGATGAGTAGATGTGAGAAGTATACTGTTAATTTTATCATCTCAGAGAGAACTAGGCCTGGAATACATTATTCCAATTTGGTACTGTAGCAGAGAAATCACCTGGGGCTGGCCTCTGCATCTGCTTGGAGCACTCAGGACTTCATCTTTGAAGCTAGCTAGGGGACTATACTGTCATCACAAAGGAAGCAGAGTGTATTTGTTCCGTTTGTGTATTTGTTCTCACTTCTAAATGTGAGAGAGTCAAATGAGGCAAGCTTGGGAGCTTTATAAGCTCTGTGACATGGTGTGGCTCTTTAAGTTTACCTAAAATCATTTTTACATAAGCGTGCTTGATTTGATTCAGCAAACATTTTACATTCATATCCTGATTGAAAAGACAGAGGGTCTAACTGCTTCTGTAGAGTTGATATGATACTCTGGCTGTAATGTAAGACACCCAACTTAATCCTAATATGTAGTTCCTAGAAATACCTTCATTATTGACATGTACATGCCTTTCTTCTTTTCTGACTGAACTCTTCCTGAATTGAGATACTTTTCCAAACTAGCATAAAGTTTCTCAGAAAACTAGTTATTGAACCTTTAAAATTGAGTCAAAACAGGAGCCTGTGGAACTAAGTAGTGTGTTCCCCACTGCTACTGTAAATTATTGCCTTCTTTGTTCTGTCCCCATTGTGTTTCCAGACTAGAAACTACTGAGGAGAAAAAAGAAAACCACTTTTCTTGTTGCTGTTGTTGTCTGGGGAAAAAAA
>VWZG01002128.1:137703-203966 GCA_013396735.1 Grallaria varia
AAAAAAAAATAATGAAAAAACCCCCGCTGTGAGTCCAGGTTGGAAAAGGCTGACATTATGTTAGATTGAAATCTTTCATATCATTTAATATGTGGGATAACACAAGGGTTAATAAAAGTATTATCCTTATTGTATTGAAGCCAGTTCACACTCTCAGTGACTGCTGTATGAGCAAGATCAACTTTTACGCATGCAAATGCGTACAACTCCTACAGTAGTTTGGGGGTTTGTTTTTTTTTTGGGGGGGGGTTTTTTTGAAAGAAAAAAGTTTACTTCCCTTATAAAACCAAAATTGAATTAATTCTCATGATGCCTTTCTGATACAGTAGTAGCAATAAGCCATAACTGTTACTGAACATCTCTCTAAAAGCCAATGACTGCCAGCACTTTAGTATTTCAGTTGTCACAGTATTTCTAGGTTCATAAGGCAGCAAACATTACATGCTGCTCTCCTTGAGTCAGTGAGAAATTTGCACTGATTTGGAGGGACAAAAGATGGAGGCCCAAGTATATCTTTGATTGTACATTCTGGTTATCAATGATAAATATTGACCTCTTTCATGGCAGGTCCTAAAAAGTATTTTCCCCATTTTACAAGTGGCAAAAATCAGAGTTGAGAGGTTAAATGCCTTGTGTTCAGCGATGGTCAAGAACATGGAAGAACTAAGAGGCTCAGGGAGATCTTGACGGTCAACTCTGAACTGAATCTTCCAGAAAGGAGGCAGCAGATGAGACAGGAGTCATATACTGACTGAAGGACCAGGGAAATGCACAGAGATGCTTAGTAAATTAAGTGAAGCATGGGCTAAAAAGAGGCTAAGAAAAATTTCCAGGCATTGATACTGCAGTATATGCTGTTTCTGATGGAGGCATGGGGGAAGCCCCTTTGAAGTCAGGACTTTAGGGGTATGGAACCCTTGTCTGGAAATCCTGATCTTCATGTTTGTTACTTGATGAGTTTTGACAAGGTCACACATTTTTTCACTGGTATAGTGGAAAGTAAAATTGTGACGTGCAGGGCACCAAGTCTGGTATACTGTGTTTAGTGTACTGAGATTATAGCTGAGATTGATTTAGCCAGGTTCCTCTAGATGACGAAGTCAGAGAAGGAGCTGAATGAGCAGGATAGTGGCCCTTTTGGCCTTAGAACATGAAACCTTTTGCACTGATCAGCTTTACCAGAATGTACCATTTTTCCAATGAAAAAGGAAATTTCTTTAGTATTACATACTGTAACCAGCAGGATGCATAGCACAAAGAAGAGGATTTTATTAGCCTTTTGCCTAGAAGAGTTTTGCTGCCTGGAGTTTCTGCAGAAGGTAAATGAGGAAGAAAATAATGGTTCTGGGAGATGAATGTTGCACAAGCTAAATTGCTATCTTATGTTTCAGATTTCTGCTTTTCTTTCATGAGAGTTCTAATTTACCTTACAGTTAAAATAGGTGTTAAGGATTACTTATATAGAGCTAGAAAGATCGTGTGTTTGCCTGGTATTCCCCCTGACACGTATAGCGTCCCTGTTACCTAGGAGAGGAAGGAATATATGTTAGGTATAGAAATTAGAAGGATATAGGAAATGTCTATAATTGGTCCCTAACTGTCTGCAGAAAGAGGTGTTTTAAACAAGAAAAATGATCTTGTTAGGCAATGGGTTTGCATCTTCATCAACAGAGAAAAGGAGAAAAAAAAAATACCAGAGAAATTACAATTTGGAAAAAAATAGGTTTGAATGTACAGTCATCAGCCATAAAGAAGTGTAATATGCATTTCACATATATATGTGTGTGTGTATATATATATATACACACCCATGCGTGACTATTTATAAATTCTCAGTATATAACTGAGAGTTACTGGACTGCTGAGGACTTACGTTAAAAAGATAGACTTGCATTTAAATGCTGATCTCAACATTTCATTAGGGACCACTAAAAAGTCTTTCAGTAGAAAGGCTGGGATCAGCAAAACATGAAATCATTATAGCTGCAGACTTTCTAGACCTGCTTTAGATTAAGCTTTTGAAAGGGACATTTGTTTAAGGATAAGATAGTTTTATCTTGCCTTGAATGCTTAATCTTATTCTGTGGCAGAACCCCCATATTCACACAGCAAGGTCACTGAACAAGGGCTGAGGAACATACCTGTCTACCACCTCCAAATTGACACCCAAGAAGTCCTGCTGCAATCTGACTCTTAAAGGATGACTGCATCAGGAAACCTGGAAGCCTTTGTCTTCATTCCATCATTCTTTACAACATCACTTAGCAAAACTTACCCGTCTTATGATGTAACCCAGATGAGGTGGCAGCCAGGTAATAATTTACCTGGATGAGCACC
This sequence comes from Grallaria varia, assembly GCA_013396735.1. Classification (NCBI taxonomy): domain Eukaryota; kingdom Metazoa; phylum Chordata; class Aves; order Passeriformes; family Formicariidae; genus Grallaria; species Grallaria varia. The sequence continues at coordinate 140,041 of VWZG01002128.1, forward strand.
CTAGGGGATATACGAACTTCTTCCTTCTTCAATTCTTGTACAACAAGCAAAGTTAAGGTGATAACTCCACTTTCATGGAGTGAGTAGGACTTTTTTGGCCTGCCAGGTTCTTTTTTAATTCTGTCATAAATTTGGTCATACAATGATATTGCCATATCCCTGGAGCAGCAGTGAGGGGCTAGCATGAAGTGACCTGCAGCANAAAGGATTCCATAACAATGTAATCCTGTGGAAATTTGGATGAAAATGTGAATCATCTCCCCTTTACCTGTTAGTTGATTTATTCTCCAGCTGCACCCAGGTCTTTGGGATGATTTCAGACCTGGGTAGTCCCTATAATCTATAGAAGATAGAGATAATGCTATGAAGAGACAGTTGGTAAGGTGATTTGCATTAGGATTTTCAGAGGTAAAAAACATTCAGGAAGTCAATAGGGTTTAGAATAACTTTTTTTTTTCCCCCCCNGGAACATACCTGTCTACCACCTCCAAATTGACACCCAAGAAGTCCTGCTGCAATCTGACTCTTAAAGGATGACTGCATCAGGAAACCTGGAAGCCTTTGTCTTCATTCCATCATTCTTTACAACATCACTTAGCAAAACTTACCCGTCTTATGATGTAACCCAGATGAGGTGGCAGCCAGGTAATAATTTACCTGGATGAGCACCCTAGGGGATATACGAACTTCTTCCTTCTTCAATTCTTGTACAACAAGCAAAGTTAAGGTGATAACTCCACTTTCATGGAGTGAGTAGGACTTTTTTGGCCTGCCAGGTTCTTTTTTAATTCTGTCATAAATTTGGTCATACAATGATATTGCCATATCCCTGGAGCAGCAGTGAGGGGCTAGCATGAAGTGACCTGCAGCAACAGTGTGACCTGCTATCAGCACCAGGGTGACCTGCTATCAAATATCCAAGTGCATAACTCCAGAGAGAAAAGAATTTTGGACCTTCTTAGATTCAGCTATGGGAAAAAAAGAAAGTACCCATGTTTATGGTAGTTTTCCACCCCCCCCACCCCNATTAGGATTTTCAGAGGTAAAAAACATTCAGGAAGTCAATACTGTTTAGAATAACTTTTTTTTTCCCCCCCAGCGTATATTTTTGGAGTTATAGAAATCCTTTGTCCTGACTTCTTGCTGCAACCACTTTCTCTTGATTTCACCTGACAAGAGATAATTCCTCATTCTTTTCTCACTTCTTCATGATTCTTGAAGAGGTAGTACTTTCCAAGGCACTTTTTTATATATCCCTTCTGCATCTTTTCATACTACTTTTTGACTTAGGTATTAAGTTGTTTAAAATGGGTATTTTCTCTGGCTACCAAATTCACCTCTTCACTACCCCAAAAAATAAAAAAAAAAAATAAAAAAAAAATCATATAATAACCATAGTAATCACTGTGACTGCATAAGCAAGCTGACTCTTGTGCCATTCTTCTGAAATGTGAGTGAACGGATGTCTTCTGAAGTAAAAATTATGAATAAGAATGATAGATATACTAAGGGGATGCTATAAAAAGTGGTTGCATGCATGTGGTAAGCACAGACCTCAAAGAAAGAATCAGTCATCTCATAATAACCATACACGAGGGGTTTGATTTGTTCATGTACAAAACAAGACTAAGAATTCAACATATTGAGAGGGTTGAGCTGAACTTAAGTGCAGTTGCTTGTTTAATATCTGCATGTATTAAAAATAGCAGCATAGAAGTTGATTGTTTAATCTCCTCAGTAATGCATGTCATGTATCTGAGCCTATAATTTGGCATCTGGGATATAGATAGTGTTCTCACTAGAAGATTTGCTTATAATCTGATGAGAAATGGCATAAGAAGAGTCTTTTCCTAGAAATGAGGGGTGGTCAAAGAAACAATCTTTTAAATCCTTATTCTCGTCCCATTTTTTACAATGAGTTTATTGAACTATTCATATAACTGATGAATGACGAACAGGAACGTTGTGACAGAAAGTGCTCTGCTTGGTAATCCAAATGCTTAGAGGTAGATCACATTTCCCAAGCTGCTGAATTTTAGCTATATGTAGGTGGAATGTAGCCAAACAATGTCCGCATAGTTTGTGCACTGGCATATAATTAGCCAAGTACTTAAGCTTTCCTTTTTGTTTTTGATCTTTTACATGTGATAGCTAATGTTCTGTACATGAAAATGAGACAGAATGCTCTCTACGATTCATTCAGAGTATTTCCATTTATAGAGATGTCAAAAAGCTTTTTTGTTATAATTCTGAGGAACATGAATGTCTGAGCCTCTGAACTGATTAACATCTTGTGCATGCAAATCTAACACAAAAGAATCTATTTACAGCTTGACTTCACAGCAGATTGCTACCATATTAGCAAACACCTTAAAGTTGTTTGAAAAAGTGATGATTTGTTATTTCCTTTAGGCTGTGTATCTCTCACTTATATATCGCTGCTTTTTTCTCTCTTTTAATGATACTCCCATCACCAGCACAACCATCTCAAAGAAAAAAAGCCCTTAATAGCTACTCCCCAAGTTGGTGGATAATATACACAAAAATAGTGAAAGGTGTGGCATGGAAACCTCCTCCTTCAATCTGTCTGTGGTTCTCTTCAAGTTTTTACAGATGGCTGAAAGATAACCCACAGAATCTTAACGCAAATTAGAATTTCAATGGGAATATGACTGAGTATGAATAGAGTGTGCAACCAAATACATCAGAATAAATTAGTAAAGAAATCTGGTTTCAAAGTATTTTAAAAATAAATTTCTGTTTCCTGTCTCTGGTGTATATATATATGTATATATTATCAGTTTAACATAGGATCAATTCAATTTCTGCCGTAGAGGTAAAAACTGATGTGCATTAATTAGCTTACAGACAACAATAAAAGGAAAGCTGAATGAGCATTGAGACCATTTTACAATATCGTGCCTGGGAGTGGTTAGTTTGGGTCAAGGATATTGTGAAGGAGAGAGTAAGCAAGAACAAACGAGAAAACTTTCTCATTGCTCCTATGTTGTGCCTGTTCTAAATTTGGCTCTTTTCAGGGAATTCTATCCTAGCATGTCATAAAATAGCAGTGCTGAATGAACAAAAGCATGTCTGGGAAAAGGGGATCAGAATCCTAGCTGATGTAAGTTATCATGGCTGCACTGACATCAATTAGGCTACAAGTTGCTATATACAATATTCTAGGAAATACATCACATGGATATTAAATATACATATATCTATATATTAATATATTTATAGTAATGAAGAGGAACACAGAATCAGATAAATGTTTACATTTTTAATGGGCATGGAAATAAACCTGTTCAAAAGTAACACAAATATATTTTTAGAGTTAAATATAGCCTAAATAAAGAAATGTGAAATTAAAGACTTAAATAATAATGTTGTAACAGTAGAAATTTCAAAGTAGAAAACTCACACAGAAGGAAGATTAGTTTTAGGAGTCCACTGATAATTTTTAGGAGCCTTAGTCCTAGAGATGGATTCTCTTGCGTTAGATATTATCCAAGCACTGTTAAGGCCACCCCTTGCGTACTGTACAAGTATAGACTTCCCAGTACAAGAGAGGCATGGACTTACAGTCCAATGAAGGGCCAGTCAGATGCTTAGGGGACTTGAGCATCTCTCCAGTGATGCAAAGTCGGAGAGAGGTGGAACTGTTCAGCCTGAAGAAAAGAAGGCTCATGGAAGCCACACCAAGGTCTATAAATACCTTAGGGTGCAAAGAAGAGGGATACACTCTTTTCAGTGGTGCCCAGTGACAGAGCAAGAGGCAATGGGAACAAACTGACACACAGGAGCTTCCTCCTGATCATGGGGAAACACTTCATCACTGTGAGCGTGACCAACCATGGGTGCAGGTTGCCCAGGATGATTGGGAGTCTCCATCCTTGAGATCTTCAAAAGCCATCAGGACATGGTCCAAGGCATCCAGCTCTAGGTGGCTCTGCTTGAGCATGGGGGGTTGGCCTTCAGAAGTCCCTTCTAACCTCAACCATTCTGTGCTTCTGTGAAACAGGGCTGCTAACTGGTAAATTTTTGAAGGTTGGAAACTTGTTTTATGGTGCTGGACTCTTGCCACAGTATGAAACAAGAGGGCTATTTTAGGCATCCATCTGAATTTATCTATTAGAAGACTTTAAAACTTTCAAGGAAAATAAATTATTGTCTTTCGCTAATGTGAGAATTAGTCTTACACTTTATGTGCAGTGGAAATCACACTTGTGCAAAATAAGTGTAAAGGATGTAGCTGTACTAACTAACATGCTATTTCCTCTTATGGTAGAAGAAACAAAATCAATGAAAATGCTTAAATTAGAGACTTCACATGAATGAAAAACATTGCAAGACTGGGGGGAGCCAGTGTTCCTAAAAAGGATGTGAAATAGCCACAACCGAAACTGAAGCTAGTGCTTGGATGTGAACTTTACCATTCCTCTTTATAAGTGGTCTATTTTCATTAGATTATGACACTGAGACCATTCTATGCTAATGAAAAGATATAAAAACATTTTGTACGTACACACACACACACCCACACACCCCCACACACACACACCCCCACACACCCACACACACACACACACAACTGTTACCCATGAAGCATCTTAAAGTACAAAATATGAAGAGTAGGATGGAAAGAGCAATCAAAAGGAGAAAAGCTTGTGTGAGAGGCTGACATCACAGTTTTTCAGGTAGCTCTTGAAGAGACTGAATATGGAAGGGAAGAGCAGGTGTTCATCTGAAATAAGGTCACCAACGAATAGAATACCAGGCACAGTTTGCTAAAATTGGGTCTGACTCATTTTGGAACAGTAGGAAACATTTTTTCTTAAAAGGACCAATTCTCAACAGGATTTTTTTTCTCCGAAGAACTGGTTAGTCAGTCTGCTTTTACAACATCATGTGAAGGGCTGAGTTGTTGAGAAGTGCTGTCATTAAGCCATTCAAGTTTTCACTATAAAACCTTTTCTCTCCCTGTTTTCATGAGAGTAGTGAAGGTTTGCTAACATGATAAAACTATGCTCAAGTATTTTGTCTTTTCAGCTCTATTATATTCTCTTCTGCCACTCTTCAATCTATTGTATGCCTACAAAGCATTATAAATGTATCAGAATGTAGTTTGCAGTTTATCATTGTCAAAACATAATGCAGCTGTGATTAGTACAATAAATGTTGAAAGCACTGAAATCCAGTAAATAATACCAAACCTTCAAGAAAATTCCAAATTAAGACTTCCTAGTTGTTTACAAAATGTAATCCTGCATTTATTGTCATAAACAGGCACAGTGCTAAACAATTTTTAGCATGAACAGACCTTAGTGATCAGAGATTTAACAAAGAAGGACATATTAGGCTGCCTTTTAAAAGATAATTTCTTCTCTGTGCCTGTCTGAAAAGTATGGCAATTAATCAGTCAGACATTGTGTGTAACCTAAATATTGCATTAAGACAATTAACAGAAAAAAGACACTACAGCATGGGAGGTAAAAGAGCTTGGACACCTTGTGGTACAGAGAAAATTGATTAGGAGGATTTAGGTGTTCCAACTAAGCGAACAGTTTCCTGTGTGCTCCTCCTTCTTAATTCTTATCACTCATGTCTGCTAATGCCCTTTGCCTGTCTCTCATTCTTAATCCTTTCTCTGAATGAAGTCCCTCAAGATGCTTAGATTTATTTCTCAATTTATTCAAACCTGGTTAAGCTTGAATAGCTGTTTCTCATGTTGATCTGGCGCGTTATTTAGTTCTTGTACTCACAGTTTTAATTTTTGAGATTTCTCTTTTCTTTTAGAAGAATTGACTAATGCTAAACAAGCAGAACAAAATCTAATGGAACATTTCAAAACAAGGGAGATAGCCTTTTTTTTTTTTTAATTTTCCTCCTATTTGACAATATCAGATGGTGTGTTAAACAGCTCTTTAAAAATCTTGGTGATATGGCTGATATCATCTTTATTGACATTACTTCTAGCTATTCAGATTTTATTACTTGTTTCAAAATGAAAAAATACCTCCTTTGTATGACTTCAAAACTGAAACAGTAAAAATGAAGGGAAGGCATGTTTCTGCATTAGACTGTAAATCCTAATTATTTTTTTTTTTAAAAGGCAAATTGCTAACTTTTCTGACATCTTGTGATATTATACATTTAGACCATTTTTACATTTCAATTTTACATTGATTTACATTTCACACACAGTTTTGATGGATTTTAAAGCATGTAAATTAGCTACTAATACAGTTATGCTAAATCCATGAATATTTTCAGTTCTGTTGCTGCATGTTTAGTTACTGATTAATTTTAGAGCAGATCACCCCAAGTATGATGTCTTTTACGTCTAATTAGAAAATGTATCGTTCACACTCAGATGAGATTAATATCTCCAGACTGTGCTAGGGAATTTTCTTGCTAGCATTTTGATGAAATCTGTTGTGTTTATATTAAAGTAATTCATAAAGTTGGTGATGAGATTAGTGATGATACCCATTTTTAAGATTAAATTGTCTTACAAAATATTAGGGAGTGTTCTTACTAAGAATGACAAGCCATTTCTAGCTGTTTAAATGCCTAAAAATTTCTGTCTTAATTAAAATTCTTAACCTATTACTGCCTGAACTGATTATTAGTAAAATTCTTTAACAATTCCATTATCTGTGCGAACCACCAAATGGCAAAACAACAATGCATGACTCTTCTTTTAAAATAAAGGTATGGGAAAAGTGAGACTATACAATTTGACTCTATTTGCATTTGTCTTTGAGAAGGTTGACTCAGGAGATGAACCTGGATTTTTCAAAAGTTATTTGTCTCTCTTGGAATTCACTTAGAGCATAAGAATAAACTAACTCCAACCAAGAGTAAAATCCTAATCCATTGCAACAAATTATGAGGTTGCTTTGGCTTCAGAGGTGGCCAGTAATTTATCCTGATTGCCTACACAAAAAAATTCTGAGAACCATGAATGTAAATGCTCCTAATTAATTTACACTGTGATAACAGCTTAATCTGAAGTAATCTTGTCATTCTTATTATTTTCTTTACATACATATTTTGTACTTTGACATTTTCCTTAAATGTCTTGGTTTTTAGGAAAGGATCTTGATGGCTTGAGGTGTTTTCTGAACAATCTCAAGGAGTTTTATTATCAATGTGCTGTAAAATTTCAAGCATGATTTAGGGTCTTCAATTCTTCTATTTATCTTTGTCTCTGCATTTTTGTCAGTCATATCTTGAGCCTGGATTCTCTGGCAAGTCTATGGACTTTGGTTTCTTTCAGGAGATATGGTCTGTTTGCTAGAAAAAGTACTCAGCTGTATGCCAAAAGCTGCAGTTATTATTTAGAACTAACAATGTTGAAAATGCAGTGCTTGTTTTTTTCAGTACTTATTTTGGTTCTGTTTGAAGGCACTCTGCCAAAATCACGAATAATATGAAAAGCTATAATTCTATTGGTGTGGGTATATTCAATCCTCTAGCTCTGAGCCTAGATTGGCCCACTGCCTATGCATTTTAACTTCCAGAGGATCTGATACCAGAGCAATGGACATAGAATGTATTTGCCTGTCAGTCATTTTCAATTACTTGAGAGTCAGTATGGTATATTCCTCTATAGCTGTAATTATAGTTCTCAAGGGATAGTCAAGACACAGAGCTTTCATTTCAGACAATGCTTATTGCCTCAAGGGGGGAACAATAAACATGCAGATATTCTTAGACAGCCACTGGCACTCAAAATAGCTGTTCCTAGATGTATAGGATCGTAATGCTGAGGAATTGTATAGTTTGTTGTACTTTTTTTTTTATGTAGTTGCCAGCAGCCTCAAAAGGCAAACTAGTCCAAAAACTGAATTCATTTAATAAACTTCATCTAAGCTAGTATCAGTAGCCCATTGAAATGGTAAAGAGAGTTGCATAATAAGTTTACAAATATGCATATATTGCACAATTACTTTCAAAGTTATCTATTTGCCTGGCATTTCTCTTTAAATAACACTTCTGGATGGGTAGGTCTAAACTGCAGGTGAGAGATGGAGTCTACTGAGGGTTCCCTTGTCCTGGGTCAGAACTTGCCTACACACTGGGAAGAGCATAGGCACCAAAACTGTCTTCTGGTGCGTTCCTACAGCCTCCCCAAGGATCAGCCAAATTTGTGCACGATTGATTAGGAGCGAATGCTGGAACATCTTAGCAAAAAGAATCATGGGATCTGTTCTCATCAAATGCAGCTGAGTGCAGAAACAAAAGACTCTGCTATTAATGGAATCACTTTGTTGTGGGATGCTCACATACAGGCAAGGTGGGCCTGGATGTTTAGTCTTGGATGCCAGTCCATCAGCTCACTGACTATTGCAGATAAAACATGGGTGCCAGAATGTACTGCCCTTTCCCTCTCCCTCTGCATGTGACAGAGTGACCTGGCAACAGGAATCAGAGATAGAAATGGAAATGGTCTGTCATTCCTTGTCATAAATGACGGCTGTTCGGAAAGAATTGAAAAAGGTTCTAAAGTGGAGGGGAAAGTGCATTCCTATTAAAAATGTCATTTATTTAAATACCAGGATCACTGAAAGGGTATTTTATTCATTTTCTTGCTTTTGAAAAATTGAAGAAATATGTCTGAGAGTTTCACCTCAATGATCACAGTACAGAAAACGAGGAAACAAGAGGTCGACTGTTAGTTGTTGGTTTTCCCACTACATTTTACTTCAGAAAATTAAGTTCTCTGTGATTTGCCATTTGTCTTTATTGTTTTCATCCAGTTTTGGAAAATCTGCTTTTTGAAAAATTAGTATTAAAACAGCATAATCCTTAATTCTGTCAGAATGTAAGTAAATTAGCATAATTCATATTTGAATTGTTATGCCTTCTGGTTCTGAAGGTACCTTGAGTACTGTTGCTAAGCCATTCTTTCAGGCAGTATAATGGTTATCAGTGCAATAGATTATTTATCCAGTACATTTTGTTGTTTTAATAACGATAATGATCTGAGGGGCTTATTACTTGTGTTGTCTTAGGTGGAGATTATTAAATGGATGACAACGTTTTTCAAAGTTGTGTTTGAATAGGTTTAGACACCTTATACAGAAGGCTGTATCTCTTCGGTGCACAGAATTCCCACAGAAGCAGTGATCCTATTAACTCCAACACCTTAAAAATACTTGAATGGCTTTGTTTTCAGATTTTAATGTGATCAGCCAAGCTTCTCTGTGACTAGATTGAAGGAAGAGTGAAAGGTCTCCTACATCTTTTCTTTGATGTAGTACATCTTCTTTTCATGTGACTTGTGACTATGTGTGTATATCTTTGTGGCCAGGGCAGAAATGGTTTTAGAATGAATGCATGCTGGCAGAGTAAAGAAGGATTGTCTGGAGGCCCCACGTGGCCTACATTTATAAAAACAATGACAAAAAATGAGGACAGATATGAAAAAAAGATTCAAGTACTTTTAGAGACATATATTTGCTCTACTCAATCCTTCTGTAGTTATCTATGAATGAAAAAGTGGAGGATTATGTTTTGAAAATTCACTTTTGCAATTCTTCCACTGTAAACTTTCATCTGTGAGGCATCCACCGTTCTTCCACTAGGCAAGAGACGAAAGGGAAGAAGAATAAGTTAGGTGTCTGCTGTGAAAAAATAATGAACATAATATAGTTATTCTCCAAATCTAGATATGTAGTGCTGCATTAAACATCCTTGTTTCAAAGATGAGCTTTGAACAGGAGATGTTATTGTAGCCCACAGCTGAAAGACAAAGGAGATCAAATTAGGGGCTATGAAAAGAAATAAATATACCTGTCATCAAAATTCATCTGCATTATCTAAACCCAAAAGTTATAAGTAACTTAGTCCTGCCTATCAGAAGCATGGATTTAAGGTGAATTTTCCTTAATTTGTGACATACTTTTAAGCACTGAGGACAGGTTTTTAGTTAATAAGAACATGATAACTTTGCTTCCCAAGATCTCATCTGCACATGTTGTAAGGTTAGGTCACAGGAGGATACATGTATGTGCTGTGGGACAGAAACTAGGGTTATTACACTAACTGTTTATGAATTGGTCAGAGTAACCAGATGAACATCTTATGTTTTTAAAATGAAGTATACTGAAAATTGGGATTTTTTTTTTAATTAAGAGTGAAATAATTAAAGAAATAATTGAATAAATTCTTTCTCCAAATTTTACTGTCAGCCAGCACACACTGCCTCTGATNTAAACTATGTATGATTGATAATGTGCCTGCAAGGTTCGGGAGCCTTATTGATCATGCATAGTTTAAGGCCTCTTTCAGAATTTTCTTGGAATTACTTTGTAAAGTGTTTATGAAGTCCCATGGAACTAAAATACATATGACCTGAACTAAATGCAACCTTTATTTTTGAATACTAATTTAAAATACTTGGTAAGAAAAATGAATTAAAAAAAAAATCCTTCTAGTACAACAGAATTTTTAAATTCTTATAGATGTCAGTTTTGATTATGAAAGTTTTCAAATGTTTTAAATTATTTTTAAATTTAAATTATATTTTGAAATATTTTGAACACATAATTTAGATGACACCAGAACTCAAAATAGTTGGCCAGTCCCTTGGCTTGTAGGGAAGTTTGGGTTTGTTACATTAATTTTCAGCTCTCCTTCATGCATTACTGAATGTTTTTGTGCTGTAAAGCCGTCTTTTTCCCTACTTCTCTCCTCTCCAAACTGTGTTCTTGGGCCAGTTTCAATGAGTGTGCATAAGTAACCTTTTTTGTACAAATAAACTGCTGGAGTCTTTCTTCCCCCAAGTCAGTAGCTGTGTAATTGCATGCCTTCTCCTCATATTTATCTGGTTGCACATATTGCTTTACCTAGAAAATACCTGCTTTATATGCTTATCTTCTCAATGTATTTTTGCTTTGTTGTCCTGAGTCTTAAGTTATATATATTTTTTCTTTCTCAGAAACCATCCTCCAGAGAGAACTACTTTCTTTAAGAGTTGCCCCTTTCAGGGTGACCTACTGCAGGCAGACTCAAGGACTTTAATTTGCGTTTACCTTCCTCCAGCAAAGCAGAGATCACAATTCAGTAGTCTGCTGGAAAGAAAAACAAACAGTGACAACCTCGATCACTCCAGACTTCTCAGAGAACATTCAGAGTATAAAAATAACTGAGTTTATATTTATTTAGTTTACCTTTTGGTTTAGTTTGAGTCCACCTGGGTGATATTTTCAAATTCTTCCCTGCAACTAGGGAGCTGCACGTATATTTTATTTACAAGCTACATGGCTTTCTTCCTCAAAATGCTCATGCGTTCTTATGAGTAAGAGCCAAAAAGCACAGAAAAGGCTACAAAATATATGATAAATCCTGGTAGCAAATATGAAATGTGCAACTTCCCTTGGACTGATTATTTCTTTCCTTTACTGCAGAGGGAGAGGAGGGAATATTTGCAGTTCTTCAGTCAGTCATTTTATTCTCTCTTCTGCTGAGGTGAGACAAAGGACAGTTTATCACAACAAATAATCTGTTGCTACAACATAAAGCTTCACTTAGGTCAATCAGGCTCATATACAAAATTGAAATTGAAGTTCCCCTGTGAAGATATTTTTTATCCTCATTGTATGAATCTTTTTTTCAATTATGTGACTTCAGAATTGAGCCTGAAATAAAGTCAGTGTGAGTGAGGATCGTGTTTTAGAGGACTACAATATGCTTATTTTAAATGGAAGAAAATTCTAGGAAAAAAACCTCTTTACTTTCTTATTGCAAGTGGAATTGAAGCTGAGAGGCAGCAGTAATGCTACCTCTGCCATTGCAGAATGGGAGCCAAGGGGGAGCAACACTACAGGAAAGCAAAATTTTAAATCTGTTCAGTCTGCAGAGACTATGAAAGCCAGCTTGCATGACAGGGTAGAACTGTACAGACATTTCAAGGTGTGCAGCCCTCTAGTGTTTTAAGATCAAATACTGTGAACAGTGGGATGCAACAGCTTTTCTCCAGCTAAGGGAGTTTTCTGCTGTGCCAAACAACTTTTGCATTTTCATTCCTGGCTGAAGTGTAGCAATGAAGAGACCCGATTCAAGTAAATTACTCATGCATCAGCTGCTTGCATGTATGTTACTTACATGGAACAAGTTACAAGTGCCAGCAGCTTTTATAATCAGTGCAGTAGCTCGCTGTAGAAGACATAGCTTGCACAGAAACATTTTGTCATTTATTCTGTCTTGCCATACTTGCCAGATACAGTATATCACATAAGATCTCTTTATATTATGGTGCGTTTCTGTAATCATTCTTTTAATTGAATTTCATTGAAAGAAATAGAATAATGGTCTTTTATTTTCAAAATTAATTTGACCCATTGATCTAATTTGGTTCATTCTATTTCATCAGTCACCTCATCTATGAACTTTGGAGGCAAAACATTTCCATAGAGGTGCCTACTTGCCTGTTACGGGAACTTAAAATAACCCCTTCCCCCCACCAAAAAAAAAGAACCAAACAAAGACAAGCACTACAGCAAACCCCATTGTGGCAGGAGCGCATCACACACACACACTGGCCCTGCTGGCCAATGTGTGGCCACCACTAGCCTTTCACGCCCTTATTTTCGTTTCTTACAGCATCACGTCATGACTGTGGCAGTGTGATGGTGTTGGCTGGGAAACAGTTAATTTTCTTCAGAGTAGCTGGTATTGGTCTGTGTTTTGGATTTGTGCTGAAAACAGTGTTGATAATATGAAGATATTTTCCTGAGCAGTTTTTACACAGGGTCAAGGCCTTTTCTGTGTCTTGCTCCACCCCACCAGTGAGGAGGCTGGGGGTGCACAAAATGGTGGTGGAGGATACAGTGGGGACAGCTGACCTCAACTGACCGAAGGGATAGTCTAGACTATATGGCATCCTGCTCAGCATATAAAGTTGGAGGAAGAAAGAGAAAGGGGAGGATGTTCAGAGTGATGCCATTTGTCTTCCCAAGTCACCATTACATATGATGGAGCCCTGCTCTCCTGGAGATGGCTGAACACCTGCCCACCCATGGGAAGTAATGAACAAATTTCTTGGTTTGATTTGTTTTTGCTTTACCTGTTAAACTGTTTTTATCTCAACCCATCTCAAATGTTTATCTCAAAGTTCTCTCACTTTTACCCTTCTGATTCTCTTTCCATCCCACTGGGAGGGAGTGAGCCGGTGACTGTGCAGGGCTGAGCTGATGGACAGTGTTACACCACAAAAGGCAAGTGCACCACAACCCACACTGCTGCACCCAATGGGAGCAGTGAGAAGGGTGAGACCCCTTAGCCAACTGACAGGACCCCCAGCCAAGGAGAGTATTCAGCCCAGAGACCAGGCCTGGACCATAACTGTGTATGGCCATGAGCCCCAGACATCCAGCTCATATATGGGATCACCACCCACAACAGGTTTCCTGGAGGCAGCGGGTCTGTGAGGTGAAGACTTGCCCTGGAAACTGGGACACTGCCTACAGAGACTTCCTGGGACAGGTGCCCTCACACCACCTCCAGGTGAGTGACTGTTTTTCTGCTCAGTGTTTCTGAGTGATCCTTTGGCCCTTTGGGTGAGGTGATTTGATCTGCTGGTCTGGCTCCGCATGTGTCAGTGCATGAGTGCACATTTTGGGTCATCATCCTTGTCCATGTAGCAACAATATCCCCAAGAGGCACAGTGAGTCCGTAACCTGTTAAACACCATGAGAGCGTGGTTGTAGTCACCTTTGGTATATGTTAGTTTTGACCACTGGTTTTGGTTGTCAATTAAAGTTTGTCTGATTTTGTAACCTGAGTGAAGCTGTTTTCACATACGTCCATGACACCCACACAATTCAGCACTTTAGAAACATACAAAACACAAGGTGAAACAGTAAAACAGTTAAGGAGACTGACACGACACATTTTCTTTATTGCCATAGAGTGGAAAGGATGCATTCTCAGGGCAGAGCCTGTGGCTCCGAATGCAGTACTTAGGGCATTGCATCCAGTTATGGTACTATGGGCTTTAAATAAATCTGAAGCCCCCCCAAAAAAGAAAGTGTTTATAGGTAGAAAAGGAAAGATTTATAATTTAATGCAAATTTAAGTAACAAAAAATAAGTGTAATTACCTAAATACATACTCAATAGTTTACTGTGTCAAAAAAGCATTGGCTTTGCAGAACAATTTTGACTGCCTAATTCTGAAAGGATTTTTTTTTTAAGGTAAAGTGGCAAAATGGTACATCCATAGCCAGTGTGTTAGTCTTACATGCCACAGTAATGGGATATTTAAGAAGGTATATATAGAAAAGATTTGATAAACTAAGACTGGTTTGTTTCCAAGATTTATTTGTAAATATGTGTGGTTGAAAAACATTTTATGCATCATTTTACAGTGAGTGAGAAAGAGGTGCTGAAGAAGCCAGGAAGAGAAAAATAAATCCACTTCAATTTTTCTCCAAGTTGAGCAAAGAAATGAGAACCTTGTCAAGTCCTGAGTATATCTCTGTGTGTTGGCTCTGTGTGTGGGGTGTTTTATCTGTGATGTTAGTAACCTAATGGCAAACATCATGAAAGCCGTACAAAAAAATAAAAATAAAATTGTTGGCAGAGTGTATGCAGTCACCCAGAGCAACAGAGGGGATTGTTCTAGGACAAGTGACAAAGTTTCTCCTGGTATATACTGATTTGTCTCTTCCCTTGGGAAATAAATACGTCAATGCATTCACTGCCTTATGTGTAATAAAATACCCTTCCAGCCAAAGAAACAAATAAATGTTTCCCTCCTCCTTCCCTTTCCACATAATAAGAAACACTGAAATCATACTTTTTGTCTCCAAGCAATCCCTCAAATAAGAAGCAGTGTCCTGTAATTTGATTCAGTTAAGGACTAACCTCCATTCCATTATTCAGGAATGTCAAATCTAAGCTTATGGGAGAAAGATTTTGAGCAAGAGTGTTTTTAGTGGGCACACTTTATCTTGATTTCACATGCAAAGTAAGAAAAAAATGAAGTACAGTGAATCTGAAGTCAGTGTATAACCTGTGTGCGGGTTTGCCCCTCTTCATGGTGTTGCGCAGTCCATACAACGGTGCAATCACATACTAGCAAAGGGTGCATTCATTGACCACTCACTTCAGAGAGTATTCCTTGAGTGTCCAGCAATTCTACAAACTCAGCTTTATGTTCCAACATAATCCTCTGTAGTGGAGACTGCAGTGTAGCTGGACTGACAGTGTCGCTTGGTCTATGCCGTCCACGTCTTGGCCTTCAATATTCTTGGCATGGAGGAATTTAAGTAAAGATGCTTTGTGACTTTCTCNCATTTTCTTGTATGCTTAAATTAAATAAAAAAAAAAAAAAAGCTGGAAGGGAATAGAGCTACTCTGTTTCATGCCAGTCATTAATTCTTATGTTTCCTTTGAGATTTTTTGGGGGGTTGTTTGTTTTGNCTAAGCTTATGGGAGAAAGATTTTGAGCAAGAGTGTTTTTAGTGGGCACACTTTATCTTGATTTCACATGCAAAGTAAGAAAAAAATGAGGTACAGTGAATCTGAAGTCAGTGTATAACCTGTGTGCGGGTTTGCCCCTCTTCATGGTGTTGCGCAGTCCATACAACGGTGCAATCACATACTAGCAAAGGGTGCATTCATTGACCACTCACTTCAGAGAGTATTCCTTGAGTGTCCAGCAATTCTACAAACTCAGCTTTATGTTCCAACATAATCCTCTGTAGTGGAGACTGCAGTGTAGCTGGACTGACAGTGTCACTTGCTTGGTCTATGCCGTCCATGTCTTGGCCTTCAATATTCTTGGCATGGAGGAATTTAAGTAAAGATGCTTTGTGACTTCCTCAGCATTGCCACATTGAGTTTCCATCTGCTTTATTTCTGTAAAAGAGTGCATATTAGTGCTACTCCAGTGAATATAGCTAACTGTGAGTTCAGCCTGGTTCTTCAGGTGTACTTTATAGGAAGAGCCCAGCTGTGCTGGAGTACTGTAGGTTACCTCTGTTAGATTGTTTCCATATTGTTCTGTTTAAGGAAACTTCTGGTGGAACTTAGTGCATGTGGGTTGAGTAAAACACAATATTTTTTTAAATTTTAATTTCTGGAATTTTGGTGGTTTTTTGTTTGGGTTNTCCTTTTTGGAAATTTAGCTCAGTTAATTTATTAAATTACAGATGGGGAAAAATAATTGTAAGTATCTGTTATATTTAATAAATAAATTTTGCCTTCGCAGTTGTTACTTGACTATGTCTTAGTTCAGAGTGTCACATCTTGAAAGCTCTACAGTCATTTTAGACCTCTGAAATCTCTTCATGAATACTTAATTCTGCATTTGTAGGAGAAGAGTCTGTGCTGGAGAGATCTGTAGCACCATTCAATCTGTGGCCTCTAGCTCTCAGTGCAGATTGTGCGTGGCTGCAGAATAAATTAGTATTATTTTGAAACACTATTTGTCCACTGGAATGTCACCCCTTTAGATCTTTGCACAGAGCATACAAAGCAGCACTGGATGCAGACAGTGGTGTATATTCCACTGTGGTTCTCCCAGTTATTGTCCTGAAGCTCTCTTGCCTGCATTGGTGTTTCATGAGAAGAACAGAGAGTAGCACTGTTTCCAGAATGTGTGAGTGTGATGAATGTCATTTATTCTCATTACTTTGTTCCTCTTTAAAGGAAGTGGCTAGGTAGAAGTGAGTAGGCTTATTTTCTTGTGTAAGGGAGGTACCAGAGCACGGGGTAGAAAGCACATAGCTGCTAAACAGGAGCCTGTAGCACATGCAGAGTGCAGGGAGCTGGTGAAAAATGCAGAGAGCAGATGTGATGCAGAAGTAGAAACTTCTGAGGGACCTAGAGGGTACATGCACAGAGTGTGCTGCAACACAGTCTGGGGAGAAGGAATTGCTTTTAAATATATGACTTGGAATAAGGCAAATGGGACATTCTTTATAATCCTGTTTTATTTCTGTTTTATGTAACTGATTCTCAGATTTCTCTGTTAAAAATATTTAGTCTAGTGCTAGTTGAAATACAAATTTCTTTAATGATTAAGAACCTATTGGAATATTTTGAGTACTGTTTATCCTGAAAGGGAGTACCATTTCAATATGAGTAAATGGAGTACTTCAAAGGTCTGGATGCCTTTGGCTCTTGTCACAACAGATTGAATTTTTCAGATCAGAAATGCATATTTATTTTTTAAGAAACCTACATGAATTATTTTCTCTAAAATTGAATTCTGTAATCATTGTGCTATCAGAATCAGGCAGATGTAAATCACGAATGGCATAGTGTCTGCCCAGGATTTTTTCCTTTTCTTTCCCTCCTCCTTTGTTTTTAACTATTTAGACTTTTTTTAAAGGGATAAAGAATCCAAATGACAAAACAAAAACAAACCCAGAAACTAAAAAAAAAAAAAACCAACGAAAAATTCCTCGCCTATTTAGCATGCATGGTCCTGTTCTTTATGAATGTTAGAAGCAATGTCTTGAAAACCCTAATGTACTTCTGGAAAATGTGAATAAGCAGTAAGGAAAAAAAAAAGGAATTATTATTTTTTTTCTGCTTTTTAATAACTTCTAATAGAATTAACTTCCTTGAGCTACTTGTGTATGGCATCCTTAATGTACTGAATGCCATGCTGTTCAGACAAACCAGAACCCGTAATAAAAACAATTCAATTAGACAAGATACTTAACCACTTTACCCTTAAGTGTAAATTGATACGTGAACTGAACTCAGTGGAATTTTCCCACTGAGCTCAGTTGTGCTGGATTAGATAAAATGTTACTGGTTTGTGCACATGTCTTGAAAGTGAGGGGGTTTGGCACATGCACCAGCAATTCTGGCAAACATTCCCTCTCGCCCTCTTTTTTTGCTTTTGAATTTCCTGAGGGTCCTAATTAATAAAGTTAGTAAGAAAAGCAGTCACAGCCTATCGGCATCCTTAATGGACTTTCATTAGAAGGGAGGCCAACTTCTTTCCTGTTTCTGATCCTCAGTTTATTGGCCACAATATCTGATTTGGATCTGAAACCTTTTTTTTTTTTTTTTTCAAGATTTCTTTATTTATAAATTCCTTGACAGAGAACTCAATTTTCAAAATTTCATGCTGAATTAGTGTCCCTACCATGATGTCCCTTTTTTGTGGAAAAGTTAGGGGCTTTTGCAGTTACAAATACTCTCTCGGGTCACAACCAAACATCCAGCTTCTTAGCTTCAGGACACATGGGATACACAGAAACCAATATATTTACACAAGATACTGGCTATACATACCTATGAAATAGAAGTTTCAGAGCTCAGGTGTAACCTTGGAGTTGGCTCTGTAAGAATGGCTTATTTATAGCCTCTCAGTGTTTAAAAAAAAAAAAAAAAAAAAAGAAAAACTTGGTCCTACAGTGGCATTTGTTTGCATAGATTTAAAAGCTTTTTAGAGGAGGTAACCTTGACTAAACTTGTTTTACAAGCTCTCCTAACTTCATTGAACAAACCAATAGCAAAGTTACACTTAGAAATTCAGGCCTACAGGCTGCCTGTCAGGGCTGTCTATGCTAGGTGCCACTTACAGGCAATAATATAAAATGAAAGTTGTCTCAGTGCCTATTCTGGATGGACTGTTATTAGTGTTGTGTATTTACAGAGGTTTGTGTTCTTTGACATTTATGCTCGGGCATCACAGTTCTTAATAAGTGCATAATGTAACATCAGCGACGCTAACCCAAAAGCAAAGTGGCTAGAAGTTGATGGAATTTATGGTAAAGACACTTGTGTGTCAGACTTTGGCTCTTGTTCTTGCTTCATTATCATTGAATAAGCTGGAAGAGTCAGGCCTGTTCAGTCTCAAAAAGAGACAACTAAGAGTGGACCTCATCAATGCCTATAAGCATCAGAAAGGAAGGTGCCAAGAGGATGGATCCTGGCTCTTCTTGTGGTGCCAATCAATAGGACAAGAGACAAAGGGGATAAATTGATGCACAGGAAATTTCATCTGAATATGAGGAAGAACTTCTTTACTGTGCCAGTGACTGTGCTCTGGAACAGATATCCCAGAGAGGTTGTGGAGTCTCCTTCACTGAAGAGTTCAAGAACCGTCTGGACAAAAACCTGTTCAATGTGTTCTAGGACAGCCCTGCCTGAGCAGGGAAGTTGGACCAGATGACCCACTGTGGTCCCTTCCGACCTTACCCATTCTGTGATTCTGTGGAAGAGGGAAAAAAATCCCAGCATGGAAGAAGGTGGAACGTTGGCAGTAATTGATAAGGATAAAGATATTTTGGAAGAGTGTGCACTGAGGTCTGGGATCATGAGAAGTCCAAAACTTAAGTGGTCACAGGGAGAGAGAAAGTTAATTTACACAGCACCATTACTTGTGTAAAAGAAGGAGGAGGTCGGAGTGGAGCAGTAACATGTGCAGTAGGTCAAATGAAACCAAGAAACAAAAAATTAAATGCAACAACTAATATGTTCCTCGTAAGACTTTGTGATCTTTCGGAGTAATTTTAGTGTGAACCAGAGTATATCCCATGGTCAAGGTTCTCCATGTGAATTCTCATGAAATCAATTAAAAATTTAAGTTCAGTTATGATAGTCTTTTTCTGTACAAAGCAAGAGTGTACATCAGGACGTTCCTGCTACAAAACCGAGTGATGAGGAAGTGGTTGCTAGCAAATGGGACAAGAAAGTGGATTTAAATATTGTAGTCAGTCTGTGATCTGATTGTGAATCGAGCAAGTCAGATTTAAGAGTATTGGGTGTAACAGGATGCAGCCAATTGCTGGCAGCCCCCTGGGTTGCATCTCTCCAGAGAGTTATCAAGCACTCAGCAATGCAAGGGAAAGATTATTTACTACAGGAGGCTTAAAAATGTATTTAGTCTGGGCTCTGTTTAACCTTTCTAAAGGCAAGAGGGACAGAAAGGAAGAAGTGAACAAAGAGAATGGGAAAGGAGGGATAACTGAGTCAAAAGTGGATACAGGATAAAATGACAAGGACATGAGTGAGGTTGAAGTGGATGAGGATGGCACAAAGGAGATAAGGAACCATATGGTGCTTTGGGAGAAATGTGGAAGAAGTTTTCTTCTAGGATTTTCCTCTCAGCATCATCTAAGGCCCACAATAAACATTTCATTTTTTTACTAATTCTGGTAGTACATACTAAAAAGTACACATTTGAGCATCTGGGCTTGAGCCTGCCCTGCTGCAGTGTCTGTGCAATGGGTAGAGGGGTGAAGATGGGTGCCTCCAGCATCTCGCTTCCTCCTGGTGCAGAGTAGTTTGCTTGGGCTACAGGCACAACATGGAGACACAGCCATGAGTGAGGCAGGGCTGTGAACCATGTGGGTACTGAGGCTCCGGGTGGGCTTCGTGCTGGAGGGACAGTGAGTCAGGGCTCTCATGGGAGTGGGATACCAGCGCACTTTTCAAAGGTACAACCGAGAAGTGTAGAAAAAGCTCAGAAGGTAGAAGAAAGGACTGCTAGGTGAGTGGCTAAAGAGAGCCATACCTCTGTCCTTTCTCCCAGCTCAGGAGCTGTCACATATTTAATCATCTTCATTATTTTGCTACTTTCCTTTGGGTAGCTTTTTTTTTTTTTTTTTTTTTAAATTCTGCTATTTGAGATAAGGCGAGAACATAAACTGTTTCAAGGTCACTGTATTTAAAGTCTTTATTTTCAATATTGTTTTGTCTTTTAGTACTCTGAATTCTTCAGGCCTTAATAATATTGCTGGGATTTTTGACTACTGTTGTACATGGAACAAATGGTCTTATTGAACTGTCCGAAGTACTTTCTACATCTTTCTCTCTGAATAGGTGCACTTAATTTAGAACCCATTTGTACATACGGGCAATTCATATTATTTCTTCAAGTGTATATTGCCTCTTGTCTACACTGAATTTTATCTGTTGAGTTTCTTAAATGCATAACTTTATTCAGCTTTTCTGAAGTTCTCCCTGGTCTTCTGTAATCATGAGTAACCTACGTCCCTTTGATTGTGAGTTTTAAAGGTTCCATTAATGCTTTAAATGGTTTTTAATTTTTTGTTTTGTTTTGGGATTGGCAAGGCAGTATCAGAAGTACATTGAGAATACCTTTGTTCAGCAGAGCTGCAGTAATTGCTTCTGTCTCTTGTAGTTTGAAGAAAGTGAAATAAAGTGAAAATACCCATTCATAACAAGAAAATGTAAAGTCAAGTAGGCACAAAGTTTTTAATATTTAATTTTCCACATTATAAAGCAGACTCTTCTTCTCTGCCTTCCCATAAATGCAGAAATGGATAGGATTAATTAAACATTAAGCCATTATTCTTCCTAAAGAAAAGTCCTTGCTGGATCATGTTGGATATAATATATTCCCAAGGTGATCTTTCCACCATCTGAAATTTCTCCATCAATGATTTCAAAAATATTATTAATAAAGGAATAAATACTTTGTTATCATATTGCTCTTATCTTTTTTTACTGGGGAAAGGGATATTATTTGGAAATCTTCCTTAATTAAATAATTGACTGGAGGACTTATTCCTTAATGGAAATGTTGTGTGACATTCAGTGTGGCACTGATTTAAAAATGAGACAGAGAGTCTGTGAAAGGAAAAAGATTTATAGGTCCTTAGGCTCTAAGGAAGAAGCATATTTACTTTCTAGACTGTTTGCCTTCTAGAAAAAGGGAAGGAGCAGGGAATGAAACCAACAGAACAGGGCCACTAGCATTTTTAGCTAATGATATGCAGTGTCAAGAAGGTGCTATTTGTATCTGTGAGATATTGCTATGGGCTGACAGAATAGGAAAACAAGAAACATATGAAGTAAACTCACGAAAGCAAAAAGATGCCATCCAGGAAGAAAATAAACCAGAGAATTCCCTTTTATATATACATATATAAAAGTAAACCATGCATGCTTAAATTACATAAGGACTGCACTTTGTAACCATGAGTGTATGAACATAACTTGCATTGCCTGTATCCTGTATTCCTTAGTTTATCTATTACTAGCCCTGTTCCTTTGCAGAGCGTGCTTAGATTAATGAATAGTTCTTGTCTACATTTTAACCATGTTAGCACTGAATAAAGATGATAGTTACTGACACATTTACAGAAATTAATGGGAAAAAGTAAATTGTCTTTATAGAGCTACATATTAAGGTGGTGAATGGTGTGGGGTGGTGAGAGAAGGAGATAGGTCCATGTTATATATTTCCAGATGTGATACTGGTAAATAATGAATTGGTAGGAACTCACTAGATATAGGGAGATAGGCATTTTAAAAAACAACCTGAGCATTTACCTACTCCCTTTGTTGCTCCACGGAAGCTTGGATGAATTCTGTTGATACTTTAACTCAGACTTTATCTACTCTCTTTTGAGCAATAACTCTACAATTTGTAGTGCTGTATTTTAATCTCCCAATGGTATATTTACTATCTTAGATCATATGTTAACAGCACAGTGAATCCCAGAGGAGGAAAAGGGAACCCTGTCATTACTCAAATGTATAAACATCCACCAGTGTCTTTCTAAAATGAAACAAACAAACAATAAAAAGTGGACAAATTATACAAACTTTATGTGCAAATGTCAGTGGGAGAGGAAGTGAAAATGAGATAGTGGCCCAGTCACTGTTGTGACTACAAGAATTCAGTCTAAGGTAGGGCCTTTCTAGCTTCCAACTGCCATAACTTTGATTAACCTTGCAGTGTTTCAGCACAGGGTCATGCTATCCTGTTGACACTTTTCCTTTGAAATGTCAGTCACATTTCAATAACTTTCCAGTGTGGGCTTGTAAGTCCTGTCTCTTCATTGACTTTGAATGAGGCAGGTTGCTTATGAATGCAGCTTGAAGTGTCACTCAGATATTCTTGCATTGTGTTATCTTTGATTGACTTGTCTGGAGTGTTGAAAAATAAAGGGTATCTGACTGCCCCTATTTTGATAGTGAGGATTCTCCATGTTTTGTTTTGNTTTGGTGCTTGCTTTTTTCTTTATACTGTTAACAAGCACAGGAGAGTCCTATCCTGCAGATGTAGCATCTTAGCATTTCTGTCTGGAGTTTAGGTTCTCACAGCATGAAAAGCGTAAGCTCCACTAATGGAAGGTAATACATTAATGACAGCCGAGAAAGCACCATTTCAGGAAAGGGCATAAAAGAAATTCTGATTGGTTTAGGCTTCAAGATAGCTTTTAGTTTGTCTGGTCTGTGTAATTCCTAAGGGTTAGGCCCAAAGCCATTTAAAAAGAGCCAGCAAGAAGAAAGGGAAAGCATTTCTGTTTTTTAATGTTTATTATTAGCAACATAGAGTGTAGCTGGTTTTGTGAAACTTTCACTAGGTAGTAGAAAGCTGTGTCCCAGGACAGTGATTGTTCCAAGGCTGTGTTATTCAATAAAGTGATTTTTAACATATGAGTCCAGTTATAATCCCAGGACTTCTTCATTTATTTTAAACAAAAATAAATATTTCCATGCTGTAGCCACTTGAGATTTATAATCTTGTTTTCAGGAGTGCCCTGGCTCACATAAACAGACTTCCAGTGCTAACAGAAAACACAGGGCCAGTGGTGAAGAGGGAGAAAATTCTTTAATATAAAATAGTTAATACCTGTTTCATAAATCTGGTTCCCAGGCAGTAGAGGAAAATGAATAAGAAACTTTTTTTTCAAGCTGCTACTATAGCTATTCTTGCTTGACTGAATGAAAAGAAGTATATAAAAAACAACTAGTGCTGGAAACTAGATGTAGAACAATAGCAAAAAAACCCTCTTTAACAAGCCTAATCTGTTGTCAGTGAAAGGCAAAGATATCATTAAATCCACAACAGTGCTTATTTTTCTAATATAAGTTGTGGAGAAAGCAATCATGCTGAGATGTGAAAAAAGAAGCAGCGGCTGTATCCCGAGCATTACCATGCCAAAGTCTTGCCTGTGCATCTAAGGCTGAACCTTGGCTAGATCAGGAGCCACCCATGTAGTGCACAGGAAGAGTGCAGTGAGGAGAGAGCTATCTAAGCAAGCTAATAGAAGGGAGGAGGTGGTGTCTTATGAGTCATTATTGCATGGTTTCAGCAGCATAAATTAAAAATACCACATCATAGCTCATACTCTGATGGCTACGGTACTTTGCTTGGCAATAGGAGTTCGAATGCTCTTGAAAAACAATTGAACTGTATTTTCTCACGTTACATCAGTCCTTGAACTACTAGGTAATTGGGACCAATGGTTCTTCCTGCAGCCAGGTTTTATTTTATAAGAGGTACTTACACTGGCACTCTGTATAGACCTCCATCTGCTACAGGTACTTGAGAGTTTCTGTAAAATTACACCCTCAGAAAAAGGAGACAGAAGAACATCTAACTTATTGATCCTGATGGGGCTAAAGTCTGCTCTGGGAGTGCAACTATTGAGCTCTGTCGAAAACCAGTCTTCCCTGTGTCTTCAGAAGCAGGACCTTAAGTGTATGTAAATCTTTAAAGTATGAAGTATGGTGGGTTCATCTTGTCCAGGTGTTCTCTCGCTCCTCTTTCTCAGAAAGGCAGATGGAAAATAAGATGAAGAAACTCTTGGGTCAAGGTACAGACAGGGAGATTCATTATAAGTTACCACCACAGGCAAAACAAACAACACATTTGATTTATTCCCAATTAGCATAGAGTTGGTTGGTGAAAAATAAAAAAAATTAAAACAACCAATTTCCCCTTGACCAAGAGATGGAGAAGGATGGGGAATGGGAGTAGGGGTCAGTACATAACAGCTCTTCTGCTGCTCCTTAAAATTTTCCTCTGCTGCAGTGTGGGTCATCCATGAGCTACAAAGTACTTCAGGATAAACTTGCTTTGGCATGGGATCCTCCACAAACTGCAGGGAAATCTTTGATCTGGTGCCTGGAGTTCGTCATCCTCCTCCTCACCTTAATGTCTGCAGGGCTGTTTCTCTCCCCCTTCACTTCTCACCACCTGCACTTTTTCTGAAATTTGTTTTCCCTGGGATATCAGCCCTTTGGTTGCAGGGCTCAGCCATGCCCTGCTGTGGATTGGCTGAGCTGTCTGTCTGGCATGGCCCCCACTGCTCCTCACAGGCGCTGCCCTGCAGCCCTCCAGTGTCAAAACCTTGCCACATACACATAATACACCAAGATATGGCACTTGGGAACAGTAGATGGTATGTGAGTTGACACAGGCAGGGAGCTGCAATGACCACAGATTGGCAGATAGAAGGCAGAGAATAAATTTATTTCCATTTCCTTTGTATTTTCTCTAATACTTTTCACCTGAAGTTTGTGAATCTTAATGTTTGCAGGACTTTTGAGAACTTTGGCAAAACCAGTAAGTTCAAATTTGTCCAAAAAGTAGTGCTTTGACAGGAAATTCTACCTTCTAATACATATTATAACCTGATGTTTTATTATGTGTTACTTAATGGTACCGAAAGATGATCCACACCAGAAAAGGCAAACTGAGCTATGAAAATGTTGCAGGTACATATGGACATTAGTCCATCAGATAGCTTGGAATCATGTTTTTTTTTAAAGAAAAGCAGATTTCTTTTTTAATTATGATTTAATTTGCATGAGTAGTTGCATGTGTTTCTTACTACTCTGATATCGTTTCAAGCATTTTGGAAAATAATGTTAGCATGTTTTCCTTGCAAGCAGTTTCTTTTGATTTTTATTTGTTTATTTTTATAGAACATCTTGCATCAGTGCAAAAAATGTGTACGTATTCTTACGTGTGTATTTGATGTGTGCATAATATAATGAAGGAATTTTGATATGCGTAATATACTGAAGGAATTTTTTCTACAGCAATATTGCAGCCACCCCAGTGGTAAGGAGCTAATATGCTCAAGAAGAGTTCTTTCTAAAGTATGCTGAAATGCCATGTGGTAGGACCTTCATTATTCATTCACCTGTCTTGAAATGTAGCTGAGAAATAAGGAAAAAAACCCACCTATTTCCCAGTGGAAATGGGACAGCCATGAACAAAAAGACAGAAAGCTGACATGATTTGAGATACTACATTGCGGGCCTTTGTCTAACTGCTGAGGTCTGTGTATTATCACAATATATGGCTGTGGAAAGTCCTTTTAGTTATTTTTCTGAAAGTGCTCAGGAGCAATTTTCTAATGTCACCATCTAATTTTTGCTTTAATATCTGGTGCCTACTGAACTGTTTCTCCTGACCTGGGTGCCTGTATTTTTATGCAGTCACTGAAGACATTTAAGGTGTGTAAGCAGGTAGGATCCCTCTGGAAGAGTCTGAAGGCACATAACTTCTCTTCGTTGCTAATCTAAGTTGCTGGTAGGAGCAGCCTACAATACTTTAGGAAGTTTAATTTGCCAGATACTCCTGATACAGGTGAAAATAAGTTAAGTTGGGCTTGAATGGAAAGGATCACATTTAGACAGCATAGTCAAATATGTAGTGAATACTAAGTAGAGGGAAAATGAAAGGAGGGACTAGATTTTTATATTAATCTCTGAGTGGAAACATGAATTTGCATTTTCATTTACGAATCAGATTTTTTTTCCCCTAACTCTTCAGAACCATGCAATTTCACCAGGAGCTTTACCTTATTTCAGGATGAATAGAAGAAAGATGTTAGAAAGCATCTGTGTCTGTATCCAGCGCTTTTTTCTCTTTGCAGCTTTCTGTGAGCAAAGTGTTTGTGTTTTAGCCATTCTTGTTGAGGGAGTGTTTTCAAGTCTAGCAGACTTGGTATCATTAGGCAGTCTTCCCTGGTACTTTGCCAGCAGGACTCTGCTGAGGCTTATGGGGTAGAGCTGTAGCTACAGGGCTGCAGGACTGTACCATGCACAATGGCAAGGTGATATGCATTTCTAGGGTGATGACAACAATTTCATCTTAATCACTTTAGAAATGAGTGATTTTTTTTTTTTTTTTTTTTTTAAGTTTTAAGTTTTTAATTTTTGGTGTAGTGACTCTGCCTGACTGTACGTGAGTGTTCTTTGACCAATGGCTGTCACCTCTGAGTTGATGAGTCTGAGTCATTAGCTGCTTTTCCAACCATCTCTCATTCTCCCTCTTTTTAATGCAGCAATGTATAAGTCATGTAACTTTTGCATGAATATCTCCCTGTGTGAGTTGCAAACGTAATTTTCATTCCTAACCAGAAAAATGGTTTCAGCCCAGTTCAGAATATGTGCCATAACCTGTTAGATGAAACAGCAACCACTGCTTCAAATTTCTTGTGTGGTGCCAGATTTTTAGATGTGATCCAAGAGTGCTTACTATGGAAACTGATCTAGCAAGTCTTTTTCATGGATTTGGATGGATAAGAGTAGGAGGTACTCAGCCCTGAGAAGGCAAGGAAATTGATTTCAGGCCCACATCGGGAGTATGACTGAGTCAGAAAAGCTTTATGGTGACTGCACAACCTCTGAGCTTGAACAGCAGACTTTGTGAATACTCTTAGCTCATGTTAATTGAAATGTAATTAGACGTTGATGTAGCTCAGCTGTGGTGTGTCTCTATACTAGGGTCACTTGAGAGGGTGAGTAAGCCAACCTAAATGAGCAAAAAAATACTGATTTTAAGTAGTAGGAAGGTGTTTTTTGGTTAGCTGTTCAGAAAAGCTTTTCAGTGGCAAAGATGATTAAGCTCAACTGTTTTGTGATATTGCTGTCACTGTGGATCTGGAAGACATGAATGTGTTAAACATAGTAAGAATCATTTTCATATGGGTAGAGTTGACTTGCAGCTCTAGGACTGAAAAGCCTACAAAAGAATTTGCTTGCCCTAAGCCATTTAGCAGAAGTTACATGGTAAGACTGTTGTGGAAGAGGGAACCTAATTGTGGTTTCCCAAACCCTGCCCTTCATTTGAACAGAATCCACAGCTTATGTTTGCATCTTTTAGATTTTTATTTTTTTTTCAATCTTTGTGATAGTATTTGTATATCTATCCCTGGCTTCTGTTCGTTATTTTCATGTTTTCCATCCAATTCTGAGCTGATGGTTTTGCTAAAATTGTTGCTGCTGCAAGAACTGCAAGGACAAGATATCTATTTTGTTTTCTATTCCTTCATTTAATCTTGAGGGGAAATAAAATTATTTGCCTTTGATGTTTAAAAATGTTCAGTATTTTAAGCAGCAGCTATCATTCCTGCCTCTGTATGCTTATGTGCCACTGGAGAGAATAGCTGTGAAGTCCCAGGAATGATTCTAGCTGGAGCTTCAGTGCCATTTGATTGCTGGTTTGATTCTCACCGTGCATTCACCCTGGGGCAAATACAGCTTTAATTTCAATAGTATTTGCTTTTATTAATTTTACTTCATTTTACATTTTCACTTTAATTTCATTCGCGCTTTCTTTTCCTACAGAAAAATTGTGTTGAAACTAGAAAATAAATTAAAAAGAATCACTGACACACTAGGAGACACACAGCTCAATAACTCATTAAAGTTTAGAGATGCTTATTACATATATTCTCAATTTTCATTCGCAACATGCAAAGTGCAAATTCTGTCTCTCTTTTGACTGTGCACGGTTGGTAAAATGGGTTACATTTTTTCCTTGCACAGGATGTATTGCCTATTGAGATCCATGAAAATAAACACAATAAAAATTCTGATAAAATGTTATTGTATAGAATAAGTGGGTGCTTTAAAGTCTCACTATTTCAGCTGCATTAATTGTACAAGCTACAGAATTTAATATTTTTTGAGGAAAAAAATTAGGAAATTGTTTGAATTATTCATGTTTTAAAAATGTCTTTTATGACAGTTATTTTCATAACTCATTTTTATTGCAAGTTTAGCACATCAAAACTCCCACTGAATTGAGGAATTAGGATAGTTTTTATTTTACCTATTTTCATATTTTTTTTTAAAGAAATAGCCTCCTTGATGTCAATATGCTGTACATGGTAGTGAATGGGGAACTACAAGCCAGCAGTTCAGTTTCTTTAGTTCATCAGTCTGTAAGATTTTGTCCTTCTTAGGATTAACAGGATAGCTTTCTAATTAAAAGACTTTTAATTATCCTTTCTCACCAGTGTGGGGAAAACTTAGGACCCTACATAAATGGTAGTCACAATACATGATGAGGAAAATAGTAACAAAATGAACAATATTAGCACTTGAGATACTTTTTCTGGTTTTGGTCTGTACAGTGTGGGAGTGAGAAACTGAAAGCTGTCTCATTATCCTATCTCTGTTTTCCCTTCTTGAACCACATGGAAATAAATTGATAAAGGGTGTCAAGTGCCTTGGGTGCAAAGAGTAAGAACTGAGGGGCAGGGATTTTCTCAGGTTGCCTGATGCATGCAGATTAGCCTGGATCTTTGTCCGGGCTCCTCACAGTCTGAATCCAAACACTTGTATTTAGCAGCTAGAATCGAACTATCCTCCTTGGAAGAAGGACTCTAGATCTGTATTTATTCAGCAACTTTTTAAGGAGCTCATTTATGTGATCAGAAAGAGTACCTTACTTCCAGCTTGCTGCTCCTCTGTTACAGGAGCAATGTTTTTGTCACTGACAACAGCCAAATTAATAATTTCTTGATATATGTCAGGTTATATTGCTCTTTCCTGACCAAATAAACTGATTTAAATATGTTTCTTGTACTACACTTGGATGCTGACCCTAGTAAATTGCGCTGACATCCAGAAAATTACTCATTAGGAAGAGGTATTTAGAATAAATGAGCTGTAGATTGAAGAAGCAAATGTGCTATAAATCTCATTTTTTAATGTGTTTGATATAATTTACAGTTCCAATTCTGGTCCATCTTCATCTGAATATTGCTTTCTTCTTCAGGATATGGAATGAAATATGTATCGGCATAACAAGATATTGTGAATATAACTAAACAGAAGAAAATGTTATTTTCTAATGAAAAACTGTTAAATGAAAAAAAAAAAAAAAGAAAAGAAAAGAATATGCCATATGGCAATTATGACAAAAGAGAGAATTTATTACCAAATGAAGCTGTTGGCTTGTGCATTTCACAGTTTCCTCCATTCCCAACTAGTGTGTTTTTAGAGGCTTTCTGTAGGGTTAGTTGCCTAGACTTCTGCAAAAACAACAGTTTGTCCTTATTGCAGGAGGTGTTAGGAAATCAAATCCAACTGGAGCACCAAATGAAATTACAGACTCGTTTTGTCCCAGCTGTGTGACACATGCCAAGAGTTGATTTTTTCAGTGCAGACATTTAAAGAAATAAATACAGAATTCTATTTGTTCTCCTACTGAATGAATTATCCTTATTGTGTTTTTCATACTTCCACGTTCTATTTAATACTTCAACAAAGTCACTCTTCCTCTTCCCCTCAGTGAAAATGCTTTTACATGTCCTTTTTTGTTTTAATAACTAGTCTTACAAGAATGAAAAAGTAATAACTTAAGGTGTTAGGAATTTCAAAATTGTTCAGTCACTGGCATTACAGAAAATTCTTGTGGAATTTCTTCTAGTGTTCTCTCCTCCCACAGAGTCTGCTAATGAATACTCACATGATTTTGAATCTTTAAAAAATACATGTTTAATATTTGAACATTTGTGCCATCAATTTCCTTTATAAGCTACAGGTTTAATTAGGTCACATTATGAAAAGTATTGCCCTTCTTCCTGCCCCTCCCATCTACTGCAGCTGTTCTTCTGTGAAAGTGGATGTTTGCATTTATCACCTTGGCTAAGATTGGTGCTCTGAAATTGTGAGGCTGTGGAGCAGTTAGCATGCATTTAGCATGCATTTTTAAATGACATGCATGTAGCTTGCATACAAATTGTAATATGATGTGTTTGGGGTTTTTGTTTGTTGTTTTTTTGGTTTTTTGTGCTTTTGTGTGTACTTACTTGCTGAATGAAGTTTCTCAGTGTGTTCAACAATGCTTAATGCATTCCAAATGCATTACTGAAAAGAGGGTGAAGGGATAAATTTGAAGACGTGAGATCCCCTCGCTTCCACTCAGGAATGCAGTGTGACTCCCACAATTAAGTTGGCAGAGATCCTTGAGACATGAAAGGGGATTCTTTAGCAAGGACAATGGTGTTTTTATTTGGCAGTAGGAAAAGATGCAAAAGAACACAATTAAGCTCCATACACTTGTGCTGAATGGCTTGATTCAGCTATGTTTGTTCACTGATATTTCACTTCTCTTCCTGTGATTGGCATGGGGAGGAATACCGGAGAACAAGTCCGTAGAAACACTCTTCACAAGGACACTTCCTTATCTATAACCTGTCAAATTTGCTAAAAGCTACTGTCAGTGTACTAAACCCTTTCTGAATGTACTTGTGCAATTTGTTCATTGGTTTGGTTCTGTGAACAGAATGCATCCTTGAATGTCTACCATCTCTCAGGCCTCTCCTAATTTGCCGTCTTTGGCATTAAATGTCAAGGAAATAGTATAATGTGAATTTGTGAAAAATATTTTCAGCAAGTTCATGCTGATATGGAATTTCCCTGAGAGGCAACATTAATAATGGGTTGGCACAACACATTTGCTAGAGTGGGTTTGATGCCTTGATTGAGTTTCCGTGGTGCGTTTGTTGTTGCTTTGGGGAACGTGTGGATATTGGGTTCAACAGACCATAGAATTTTGAATTAACCTCTCTTTTTCTCTTCATGAATATAATGGCTTCACAATCTGTTCTTGCTTTGGCCTTTTATGTAAGGGAAGAAGTGAAGCTTTGATTTAAAAAAAAAAAACACCTGCCATTTTTGAGGGAATTGTGAGGAAAAATAAATATGCATAAGGAAACATTGATTCATAAGAATCTTATAGACTACTTTCCCTGAAGAGTTTCCTACACTGATACTCCATGAAATATGTATTTTAGCCCTAAAGTACAAAAGGTGAAAAACATTAACACTAAGTTCAGAAAATGGCAGATCCAGTTCCACCCTTTTTTTAGGAGAAACCTATGATTATTTTCAGGAGTCCTGTTAAACACTGTCAGATGTCTCATTTTAGATAATTTCTCCTTTTCTGGGAGTTGTAATTGAAGGATGTAATTTTATAAGATGAAGACTGAAAAATAACAGGTGATTTATTTTGTTTAATTATTCTCTGTTGCTGTGCTCAGAGTATGGTCTGATTGCCTTTTCACTCAAGTTTTCTTTGAGGGTCTCAAAACACCAGATTAACAGTCTGATCTGTGCATTATTTCTAAAGCCTAAGAAGTTCCTTTAGTGATTGTGTGTTTGTCTGACAGATCTATGCACTTGAATGGGAGAGAGGGTAGCTGCTAGTTGACGACAGCAGTTAGAGGCTGTGTCTGTATTGCAAGGTGAAAAATGTACTCAGAGTTAACATAAGGGAAAATTTGTATAATACCTACTAATGTGGTGATTTGTAAACTGAGGTACAGGGTGAGTGTCAAATTTGTGTAATTTGAATATGGTGTAATTGACAAAGTATATAACCTTAGCATGTTACTTTTACTACCTTGATTGAGGTAAAGAGGGTAAAGATTAAATTTATTCTTCTATATTTCTCTGTGTTTAATCCATTTTTGCTCATCAAGGCACACGTTCAAGTTATTTTAACTTACTACCTGCCTACTTTAGTTCAATCTCACAGTATTTTGGTTCTTGCTCTCACAAGTTTGTTGGTCTCACAAGTTTGTACCTAAAATGTTTACATTTAAGCTTTTTAATTAAAAATAAATAATAATAAAAATTAAACTGTGATAATGTTATATTCCTGGTTTTATTTTAAAGAAAATCTGGTATGAATAGTTTTCCAAGTTTATTAGCTACCTTAATAGCAAGCCATTGGCATATTCCTGAATGTTCTTTCTACATAAGTGCTGGGCACAATTACAAAGAATTAATAAAGCTGTTTGATATTGTAGTGATTTGTTTCCAGATATCCATGTTGAAATTTGTGTCGGTTTTAGAAAACGAGTTAAATTGGAGAAAATTAAATTAACCTTTGTGACAGCCAGTCTGTATTCCAGACCAATAGTAAATTATTTGGGTGAAATTTATTTGCTCTAGGAATTACCAGAAATTATGTGGACCATAGTTTTAATTGTTCAGAAAATGGTGTTTAAGACTTGTAGGATGCCTGACAGAAAGGTCCAAAAGTGGCAGTTTCCTTTTCCTTCATTTGTTTATAAAACACTGCAACAAGCATTAAATGGCTTTTAATTGGTTATTGTATACAGAAGGATTTTTCCCCAAATTTTCTTGTTCTCACTGTATTAGCCCCATTTTTTGGAACATCAAGGAAAGCAAGAAACAGATAAATTGGTCTTTGCAGCAAGACAAGCTTAAAGTAGCGTAAGCATAGGGTGGAGCTGGAGGAGTAGGGCACGCTGTTGTTTTATTAACAGTTTAACATTCCTGCTCTTTTTGCTCTTTCCTGTGCATGTACCAGCTCCACAGGCCAGAGTCTGAATTGGTCTTGCATTGGCCTGATTTTCTGAATGGTCAGCAGGTGCTGGCACAAGGAATTTAGAATCTCAACAATCCTGTAAAAAAATAAGAAGCATTTCTTTAATATACTGTCTTTTCCACTATTTTTATCTCTGATAGTGACAAAGGAAAATTTTAGCAAAAGATGTCATGATGTTGCCAAGCCCACACAACGGTGCTTGATTTGGTATTCCAGCTTCTTGCGTGACACAAAATGTGGGCAGTTTTGGTATCAGAAAATCATGCTGCTTTTTTGCGCGCAAATAGAAGGCACTTAACTTGTCATCATATGGAACAAAAGAAATTACTGAAGATGACAGAGAAAGCAAGACAATTAACATGCTTGTTGTTTGTCAAGGAGAAACCTTCTAGTCTCAGAATACTGTAATTCAGGTTTCATGGCAAGGGTTTTGGGAATACACCAGAAATAGTGATTTGAAAGATTTATTCATTTATTGCAGTGACAAATGCAATGGAAACTTGTTCAGAGGCTTGCTTTATAGTCAATTGCTTCTTGTAACTGATTCATTTATCAGGTATTTGACTAGGAGGAACTCAGTATAACATTATATTGATGTAGATCAGTGCAGAACAAAATACGTTGAATTTCAAAGGCTTGACTATACAGCGGAGCCGATTATCACTGTATCTTAAATATCAGGTGCTTTCTTTGATAGGATTTACCACCTGTTGTACATGATCTTTCTGTTATAGTCTTACAGCATGTTAATTTATAGTGATAAATATAAGGAAATCGTAGACATATAGAAATAATGTAAAGAGATTGCTTCTAATTTCCTGTCTTCTCTCATGTGATTTTGGTCAAGGGTACAATAAGGGCTATCCTTTTGTGGCAGAATATTAAGAAGTGAGTGTTTAAGAGCATATCTTCACATTTTCTCTGTTCTAGACTGTGCAAGACGTGTTCATCTGCATAGGATAATGCAGCTGTTCAGTCACATTATTTCTTCACTTGTTTTATTCTCAGGGGAACTTCAGCTCTTAAAGTCATTAAGAAAATGCTCTTAACAAAATACACAGTAAAAGAGTTTGTAACTGGCCATGCAGAATTACCCTGCAGTCTGCAGTCCTCATGGTCCATATTGTATGCTTTGATGCAACTCGAGAACTAGAGATGCCATTAAGCCCTTTGCTACCACATGTTCTTCAATCCTGAGTGAAAGAAATCCTTATGTGACATGAAACTTTCTTTTACCTGGGTTAAAGACTATCCATTTTGCCCTTTTAGGGAAATGTCCTGCCGTTTTCTCCACTCCTGGTGATACGTTGCTTCCCCTTCATGGCTCAATGTATTGTATAGGGAATCTAAGGATAATGATAAGTCTGGAATCCAGCATATGTTCCTACCTGTGCTGGAAGTCTCTGTGTCACGTCCGTAGAATGAATAGTTTGTTTTTTTTTCTGAACAGTACTTTCTAATTTTGGACTAATGAATATGGTATGGCTATGTTATTTTACAATATCCCTTTTCTTGCCACAATTTTTCCTTAATGTAAGATTTACATGGCACTCTCTTCTGAATGTTTCAAACATGTAAAAATAAGATGGAAAATTAGAAGACAGAAACTGACTTTTTTGAGCCTTTCTTATGAAGGAGAATATTGAAATAAAAATTGAACTTATCAATAAAATACTGTTGTGAAATGATACTACTTGTGAAATAATTGAAATATGCTGAAAATAGATACTGTGCAATAAAATAAAAATAAGAATATGTTGATAATATATAATAAAAAATACCAAACTTGGTAGGAAAAGGAAAAAAAAGAACAGAAATTTTGTTGTTTGCAACAACAAATATTCTGAAATGGTGTGCTGTATTATGCATTTATATTCCTCCATATGTATATATCCATTACTTATGCAGTTATTATAGTACTGATCTAATGATGAGAAAGTGAAGCCAGAGAGAATAGGTTACACACACAAACAAGGTTATTTTATAGTTGACCTCGGTGATGTAACTGTAGACTTACTAGTTGCCAAAAAAGCTGCAGTACATTTTGTGATTGACTTGGATGAGAATAGCAGCAACTTGTCCAAGGGTCGTGTTTTTGTTTTCTTTTTGTATGTTAGAGAAAGCAGCCTTAATTAAGATTTGTGTGATGACTGGAGCGGAATTTTTCTTCATTTAGTCAAATTCTTTAAATTTCTTAATAGTGCTGTTTATAGTATGCTAATTTGAGTTAATTGTACTGCACTAGATGAGATACTGATTTAGAAATGCTTGTAATAGTCCAATTTTGAGTGGAAGGAGACCCTTTCTTGTTTTATTCTTGTAGGCAAGTACTGTCTGCTCTGACCTGCAATTCACATAATAAATCGTTTCTAACACTAGCACAGGTGTCTTTTTGAGTTTAAATATGTTTTCTATTCATGTCTGCTGTAATTTTTTTCTGATGTATGGTTCATTATCACATCATTCTGTGTGCAAGTATTTTTATAGTATTGGGTTTTGTAGACATTTCTAGTTTCATAGCTGAATTTCCTATACTCAATTTTGAGTTTTGTATTCAAACAGTATGCATGAGTATTAAAATACTATATTCGAATCACTCTTGCAATTTTTCAGTGAGATTTGAATCTGTCTGAACCTGATTTATTTTCCAGTCTGGAAACAAATGGTCTGCTCAAGTAATGGTTGAGAAAGTAGCAAAGAATTCCAGAGTTCTCTATAATTTCAGATATAGATACCTACCTATGGCATTACAGAGGTGAGGGCTTGACTCCGCAGAAATGATTTATAGTAGTTTTTAAACATACAGCTAGTATTTCTGTCAGACTGCGGGTAAAGGAGTACAGGAATTCATCTTTAAAAGAGTTTTTTTTCCCCCTCCAGTTTGAACTGTAAAAAGATTGGGAAAAATAATATGGTTGATGATCCAGTCCCTTCCAAAGCAGGATTAACTATACCTAGGTCATTCCTGACAGATGTTTGTTTCTTAAAGACACCCAACTGTGGGAACTCTAAAGCTTGCTTAACAATCTGTTTTACTGTTTCAGTAATCTTTCTTACTGTTAGAGAGCTTTTCTTGGTACAATTTAATTTGACTAGTTCTTTATCATGGACATGACATTCCTGTTTAGATCTACCTTCTATACATTAAAAGATTGCTATCGTCTCTGTCTTCAGCCTCCTCTTCTTTAGCTTTAACAATCTCAAGTTGTTAAATCTCAAATCTTTCCTTGTTGATCAGACTGACGGTAGTTCTCCTTTTGACTTTTTCCTGTTGGTTTGTGTCTTTGAACTGCGCCAAACAGGATAGAAACAATCCATTTCAAG
The DNA here is from genome assembly GCA_013396735.1 of Grallaria varia. Taxonomy (NCBI): domain Eukaryota; kingdom Metazoa; phylum Chordata; class Aves; order Passeriformes; family Formicariidae; genus Grallaria; species Grallaria varia. The sequence continues at coordinate 176,713 of VWZG01002128.1, forward strand.
TTTTCCCAAAACTGGAGGAAAGCAAAAGATTTATATTTTGTATCCTTCAGGTACTTTTGAGTTTTACATATCCAAAATGTGTTTCTTAACACAGAATGACCCTTTTGATTTATTTCCAGATTGGATTGAGATTGGGTTTCTAGATCCTTCCCTGAAAAACCTCTACCTATGGAACTGTGCTGTATCTAGATTTGTTCCTGCCTTTCAGAAATCTGCATTCTGACTGACCTTCCAACACACTGGCAAGCCTAGTTGTGTGTAGTCTTTAAATGCAATAAGCACTCAATCCATCACTCTTACTGTTAAAACTTCAAACAAACCTGCTCGAGTGAAAAAAAAAAAAAGGCAAAAAACACTATATGTACAGTTCCTAATCACATTATAACACTTAGAAAAATTTTCCTTTTTTTTAATGTTTGACAATTTTCTAAGGGGCAATAGATATGTATGTAAATAACCTTGCTTGCAACTCACCTGTCGAGAAGGTTTGTTACCATTTTGTGGAGAGATTGAGTTATGTCGAGTTGATATGTTCTTAAAGGATTGACTAATTCTTAACTAACTGATTTTTGCCTGGTTTTATGTCCGTTTTACATTTCCAACTATTTAAAAACCATGTTGTTTATTTGTTCCAGAGCTTTTCTGGGACTTAATAGGTGGCAGTAAAATTTATTATTTCTAAGTTTCTGCTTCCTTACATTTTTTGAAGATGATATTATGTTTTCACTTTTTCCATTTTATTGATACCTTCTGTGGCCTTCAAAGACTGTTTTTCTTATGGCAGTATGGTTCCAAGATGGCTTTACCAGTTCTCTAAATACTCTAGGAGTAAGTTCATCAGGCACATCTGTTCTGAAAACTAATTTACTTAAGTACTCTGTAACCTTTTCTGTCTGTATTTTTTAATTGAAATATTTCTTCTGTGGTTTGTATTAATTATGCTAGTCACATTATCATTGTTGACCTTTTTAATTAAAACTAATGCAAAGAATACATTAAGTGTTTTGGCCTTCACATCTGTCAGTAACTATTTTTTTCTTTATTGGATAGCAGAACAGCTCTTTCCTTTGTCCTCCTCTTAGTCAGTTTGAATAGATTCAGTTTGATTAGTGCAAGATGCAGATATTTTAATTATGTTTTGTCCTCCCAGTAGTCCAGTTTCATATGTCCACAGAAGGTATTTTACTTTTCATTGACCTTCCTGTATTCATGTTCATGCCAAAAGTCAAATTGCTGGTATTCCTGGAAAGTCTTATACCAGTAAACAAGCATGATTAAAAAAAAAAAAAGGCATTTAAGCCTAAGCCAGGAAAAGTTAAACTCAAGAGACTTGACAGCTTTGTTTCCTGAGAGACAGTCAGCCCCTCATTGTTCACACACAATGAAAATGAACACTTCAGCAATTAGAAATCACTTCGGCATGATCAGTCAGTCAGAGGATTTGATGGTGTGAGTGTTCCTGATTCTTTAGTCTGCTACAAGAGGACCTTTTATATTCTGGAATAATTTTATTACATTTAGAAATTTTCAGTCTTAACTGTTGTACCACAAGAGATGGGAGTATCATAAAGCATGATGTTAACACAGATGTGCTAAAATGAATCAAGAAATACAATAACATCACAATCTTACCTCTTTCAGAGCTAACGTGGACTGATTCTCCTTCGCTTGTTTAAGTTCCCTATTTTTTTTTTAATATAATCCCTTTTGATATACTCCTGGTACTGTTGTAAAAATAAATACTTAGCAGATATTCTTTCTCCCTGGCATAGGAAACATGGGAATGATTCAAAGCTGCATCAGGGAGGTTAAGAATGCAGTAGAAAGCATTTCTTTTCCAAGAGGGGGCCAAACACTGGAACAGGCTCTCTAGAGAGATGATCGATGCCCCAAACTGGTCAGTATTTAACAGGCATTTGAACAAGGCCCTTAATAACATGGTTTAACTTTTGGTTAGCCCTGAATTGGTCAGGCTGTAGGACCAGGTGATTGCTGTAGTCCCTTCCAAATGAAATAGTTCCATTGCATTCCATTCTCTCCTCTCAGCATATATATTTGCCATGATACATGACCTCTGCAACTGAATTTATACAGGTGTTTACTAAGGAGTACGTTACTGCAAATACATTTCTCTTTCTCCCATTGTCACTCAAGCAGAATTATTTCAGAATGATTTTTTACAATCAAATCTCATTAACAGAATTAAAAGTAAATAAAAAGAATTAAAATTGGATTTGCTAATACCTGTGGCAGTAGCATCACTACAAGATGGCTGAAGATGGTTTCAAGCAGTTAAGAGGGAACACAGGGAATTTTCATGAAGTGAGTTCTTAAAAAATTTCTCCAGCATCTGAAGCAGGCTACCTATGAGCTGAAGAATAGGAATGTTGAACACCAAAGGAATATACTTGGGACAAGCATGTTGAATGTGATGATAAATACTTTGTAAATACTCATATTTACTATTAGTCACTGGAAGAAGGAGTTTTCTGGGTAGAGGAGACAGGTTCACAGTGCTAAAAATCTGCCCTAGGGAACTTGAGGGAAGACTCCAGAGCTAGAGGGGAGATTTGTCCTTTAGTATGTATAGAGGAGGGAAATGACAGTGGACGAGTGTGTTTAAGAGTTAAGCTGAATCTTTTTCAGGATGAATACATCAAGACTTTTACTGGATATATAAGTAAAAGGACATAGAGCATCAGATAACCTGCTATAAGTTCATAGGAGATTTCAGGATGTTTTGTTGTAACAAGACAACTTGGAAGAAAAACTTGCTTCTTGTGATACAGATTTTTAATGATGCCAAGGCTGATAGTGTACCGTAAACACTTGCACACATTTTACTAAACCTGTGATAACTAAATGTAATGAGAAAGATATATAAATTATTTGTGAGGTTTTAACAGCCTAAAATGTAGCTACAGTATTTTCTAAGGAATAGAAAACATAAGGTTTTACAGTGACTGTAAATTTAGTCCAAGAGTTGGAAAAATATCTTAATTCAGCAATATGTAAGTAGCGTAAGGTTATTGCCAGCAGGCGGAGCTTTTTTATTTCTTTTTCTAATTTTGTTGGTTGAATCCCATTAACTGCTTGCTGTTGCTTGGTTAGGTATGTCAGGTGCTAACTTGCTGTAGGCAGCACAGCGAGTGAAATGAGTCAAACACTGCAACAGCCTTGGGCGCCTAACATCCATGCTGTTTGTTAGCATCATCAGACAGGTAATTCTGAACATAGATAGTGGTAACTTATCACAGCCCCACATAAGACAAGGATGAAATCAGTCTCCCCAAGCTAAACCTGAAAGAGCTGACAACATATGCTGGAGTATATGTGCTGTAGCATTCATAATTCTCTTTATTAAATACTGTTTTTACTAGCTTACAATTACAGGCAAAAAAACCCCTCCAAAATCCAAGCAACTTAACAACTATTTCATTTTATGTCTTTGTATGAGATGCTGGAAAGCAGTGCTGTGGAAAGGGACCTGGGGATCCTGGTCGATGGCAAGTTGAATCTGAGCCAGCAGTGCCCTGGCTCCCAGTAGGGCCACCAATGTCCTGGGGGGCATCAGGCAAAGCATCACCAGCCAGTGGAGGGAAGGGATTGTCCCGCTCTGCTCTGCTCTGGAGCGGCCTCACCTTGAATATTGTGTGCAGTTTTGGGCACCAGAACATATGAAAGGTATTAAGCAATTAGAGAGTGTCCAAAGGAGGGCAATGAAGATGTTGAAGGGCCTTGAGGGGAAGCCGTATGAGGAGCAGCTGAGGTTGCTTGGTCTGTTCACCCTGGAGAAGAGGAGACTGAGGGGAGACCTCATTGCAGTTACAACTTCCTTGTTGTGACCAGGGACAGGACATGGGGGAATGACCTGAAGTTGTGTCAAGTGAGGTTTAGGTTGAGTATTAGAACAAGGTTTTTTCCCCCAGAGTGTGGCTCGGCACTGGAACAGGCTCCCCAGGGCAGCACCAAGCCTGACAGAGTTCAAGAAGTGTTTGGACAATACTCTCAGGTATGAGACACATGGTGTGACTCTCAGGGATGGTCCTGTGCAGAGCCAGGAGCTGGACTCAATGATACTTGTGGGTCCCTTCCAATTTGGCATATTAAAGGATTATGTGAAAGCACTCTGTGTTAATCCCTCCACTGGTGTCACATTTACAGAATTCTTTTAGCCTCTTCCAGAAAATGTATAATCTCTCCACTAAACCTTAGAACTGTGTGGAGGCAAGAGTCCCAGCAGCTTCCTGATAACTGAAAACAACCTATCTAAACAAGGTCACAGATTTAATAGTTTAGTTGGGGCCAGTGTAACATGAGAAGATTTTTTGAAAATCCTCTATTTTCTTAAACCTTGCATGTGTCTTTATTACATTGTGTGTCATTACCAATGAAACTCTTTTGCCTTTATCTGTTGATTAAATTTTAGGGTTGTGCAAATGCTAGGTAAGATTTAGCTAATGCTGAAACCTGGTGCAGAGAGCCTACTTTGGAGTCAGTTTAATTCTTGCAGTAGAACTTGATGCTAAAATTACTTGGCAATCAAAGTAAAATCTAAGATTTTCAAGAGGTAAGTAACTATCCACTAGGTACCGCAGTACATGTGTAAACATTGTTCTCTGTCTCAAGCACATTAGTTTTAATAAGCAATTTTCCTCCATAATACTATCATATTTTCCTGTTTTACTCTACCTTTTTATCAACCTTAAGCTTCAAATATTATTATTAATAATGATTTTGTATGCACAAATGTATTGAGTAACCTCTAATTTTGATTTTTTTTCTCTTTTAAAAAGGAAATAAGATTAAAAAAAGATTTAAAAAAAAAAAAACAACATGATAAACTAAGACACAAACCTCCCCTTTTGTTTTACACATTAATTTGTTCTTGATAATGCAGTGTCAAAAACTTGTTATGGCCAGTTGTTTTGTTGTTTTGGTCAGGTTGAGATAGAGGTAACCTAGTGGTTTATCTGGCGTCTGGAAATCAGGAGGAATCTGTCTAGGTCATAGTATCAGGTCCACAACATTTGCTCAGTATTTTGAAAAGGACTGAAATTATTGCACTCCTTCTCCGCCTACACTCACAGTGTGTTCTTTTAACACCCATCCCTACAGCAGTTATTTTCCAATAGTTTTTTATTTTTTTTTAATTTAACCGATTGTTCTATTTGCATTTAGAAGCTTTTGCATTTCTTTAGTCTCAGTTTGATATCGAAATTTTCCAATTCTAAGAAAGAAATAAACCAAGCTATATATACAATTACAGTAGGTGTTGAACCTGCTACATCTGGAATTATCAGTGCATAAGTCATCATCTTAAAAAGATTTTATTGTCATGGGCTAAAATTCAGTGTAGTAAACCTCAGCCCTTTGAATGGTGAAGCGTTAAGACCTGCTACTTGTATTGAGAAATCCTTCACCTTATTGATCTCATTTTTCTTGGAGAAAAATAGTAATAAAAATGGATTCTAGAATAAATTTAATTTGCAATTTTTTTCTCTACTGCATAAAAGCATCAATTTTTAACTGCTAAAAAGTTTAGTGGTCTTATTCATTTTACTGAAACAGAACACTGTTCTGTAAAATTGTAGTTAAATTGCTGGCATAGCTGTATTTCAAGAGAGGTAAAAAGACAACTAGATGAATTGTAAGCTAGAGAAAATTTCTTTCTTTTTGTGTTGATATAGAAGACTCATTAAATCTCATATCAGGCTTGCAGGCACTGCAGAAGGACAGACATTTCAGACATTTCCAACCGCTTAGGAACTTTGGAAGTTAATGAGCCATACCATTGTTATTATTTTGTGTTTTATCAGGGGTTTGCTCTGGGCTTTTATTTGATTTGCAGATTGTAGTGTGATCTCCTGTGTGTGAGCACTGGATGACACCAACTTTAGAAATGCTGTGTTTTCCGGTACTGATGGGCTATACCAAAATCTTTTAATGATGTTTGAGTTTTTTATGATTCTTCAAGTATCCTAACACCATTAAACATTTCAGACAAGAATCAAAAGGGCCTTGTGGAGTTCTTCAGAGACTCAAGAACACTTTTGCCATGGTGAAGTCTGTAGCACTAGGATCTGCCAGGTGTACTGGGACCTCCAAATATTCTAGTTTCTCGTCATAGCATAAATCATGCTTCACCTCCTTCAGAGTCCCCAGGTTGACCATGGTCCCGTGCTTGTCTCAGAAGTGCCCTGTTTGAGATGTTCTGATGTGAAGATGAAGGGCAACCAGTTAGTATGGGGAGAAGGGCATAAATGCCTCCGCTTCCTTCCCCTTGTCTTTGGCAGCCTGGAGGGGCCATTAGGGGAGCACTGCCTCAAATCTAGAGAAGCAACTGGAGAACAAGAAGGAAGAGAAGGGCACAAAAAACCTGTGTTATGATATTACTGAAAAATCAGAATTTAATAATTCTTACCTTGTTTGGGGTTACTAATTGTCGCTACTCTCATGTTTGTTTCTCTAAGACAAAGGTGTTTAAAAAAAAAAAAAATGTTTCTTTTCTCCCAGATCTTATAAGGCCATCAGAATATTGCTCTAACAAAAGCTTCCATTAAGGAAGTCTATCAGAAGATATTTAAACATCTGGCAAATGTGAAACCACACTCTCTGAGGGGAAATAAGTGCACCACTACAGTCATTGGTGTTACACCTTTAATGTAGTTTGATTTATCCAGCATTTTTATGTAGACCTGTAAAGCAGAGCAGTAACATCACCATTAGAAATTATGATCTACCTTGTGTGTGTTATATGTTTGAACTAGCAGATTCATGCCAGGGGAAAAGGAATTTCATTCCTGGATTAAACCAGGTCTTTTGGGCATAACACTTAGAAGTCAGTATGAAATTTTCCATCTCCTTCTTTGTGCTTTTGATCAGAAACTCAGGGCTGATTTTCTTCAGATAGAAGCATAATTTTGGAGAATTTCAAACAAAACTCAAAACTATTCCTTTTCACATATTCGCTTACAGACCCTGCATAAGTCTGTCCTTTATTTAGAGACCCAAAATCAAGATTCTCATCTTAGTGTTTTTGATTACTTAAACAAAACCAGAAAAACAAAACAATCATGCTTTTTCTGCATGGTAAAATGAAGTAAAATAAATACTATAGTTCATTATCTTTTGAACTTGAGTATGAAGTTGAAGCATGACAGTCAGTTGAGTGAACAGTTTTCTTGCGTACAAGAGGGGATTGAGAAGGTAAGGGACTAAAAAGGCATTTGTTTTAGAGCAATCAGGCCGCCTTGTGCTGACATGCAGTGTTTTTCCGCTCCAGCTGACATGGTTAGACATCGTCTGATACCCTGGGGGATTTAAATCAGAGGCTGAGACTTTTAGACTTTTTACTCTCTGGAGAAATGTATCTAGGATTTTAATGATTATTTATCTTTCCCAACTGTACATTTGCTTAGATGCATGCAGGTTTAAATATATGTAAATATATATCCCCACTCAAATCTTCAGAAGACAAAAAACTTTGGTCTGTATGGCTTGTTAACATTTTCCTATACATTTTCCGGAGGTGTACTAGGAACAGCCTGCTGTACAGCTGTTCTCCTCCAGCTGAACAGGTTCATAGGGAATGAAGAGCTTAGAGCAATTTGTGGGCAATGAAGCAAAAAGAAAAATCCACAAAGAAGCAGCTGATGTTAGCAGCTTTTAAAGAGAAGGAAAGAAAAGGAAAAGAACAGGGAGAAAAATGTAGAACAGAGAGAGAGAACACGATTTTGGAAGAAATCTGAATTACCGTTTTTCAAAACCAAGAGGAAGCTACAGTGCTTACCTTATAAGCCATACTTTATCCTTTCATGCTTTTTACTGCTTGCTGAACAATATCTGTGCTCAGCGTATGCAGACATTAAGCCAGTGCTTTACCTTGGTTGCACAAATGGTTGGGAGCTCAAGGCTGGCAGCCAAAGTGTTGTGTTACAGCTTTGTCACTGACGCACACCTAGGACTCAGTCAGGAAAGTGTTTAGGGCATGTTAAATTTTAAGCACATATTTAAATCCCACTACTTGCCATAACATTTTCTGAAATGAAACCTGCATGTTAAACTCTTGCACTGCCTATTTCCTTACTTGTAAGACAGGAATAATAATACTTAATTCTTATGTGTGTTTTGTAGCTTAATTCAAGGCATTTATACACCACTCTAAGCAACACTTTTAGCATGACAGAATTGTGCATTATTATTATATTTCATTAGCATTAATAGGAATTGTTGTATGTGTAGTTCAAAGTGATCCACATCTAAATTTTCGTGGCAATACAAAATTGAAAATTTTAAAGGCAAGACTTTCAGTATTAAATCTCATTAAATCAATATCACAGAGTCAAGTTTGTCTCCTTAGCTCAAAAATCACATGAGGTTTACTTTCAAGAGGTCCTTCAATGCCTATTTATTTATTTATTTATTATCATACAAAATTACTGTGAGACATTAATGGTCAAAACTATATATCAATATACAGTTTATTTACTTGCCAGAGGGACCTATGAACTAAAGAAAACAACGATAAGGTGTGAAAAACCTATAACTAAGGTATAAGAGCAGATGTGAGAATACTAGATATTTTTATTTACGTGTTTTCATACAGAAATTATTTAGAAAGGAAATAAATACTTCATGATGTACAGATAATCTAATAAATCATTAAAGAAAAAAATGTGAGAGAGAATAAATGAAACCACTTAAAAATGTTGTGGCTACTGCATTTTTTAAAACATGTTAGTGATTTTAAATTCCCCATAAGAGTACATCTGATATTCCTGAGGTATGTAATAGATGTGATGCAGTGTCATGGCTCACAGGGACCCATTAATTTATTTCACTGGTTTGTTTATTACCTGGGGGTGAGCACAGGCAATAGAACAAGGTGTCAAACTTACTTTTTAACCCTTGGTCTTAAAAGAAGCTTAATGGAGTGTTTAAGTGTATTTTAAGTTATTATTCTTAGACTTGTCTTTCTCCTCTGTTTGCAGCTGGCAAACATTAATGTTATCCAGTTTCAGTGTCAACTCCTTATATTGTGTTTTCACCACAGGTCCCTTCATGCTTTTTCCTCTGCGTTGTGTGACAAGCTATAGGTTGTGTCAGATAACTTCAATGATCTCTGCTTAGGGGAAAAAAATGTAAAAAAAAAAAAAAAAAAAAAAAAAAATTTCACTTTTGAGTGGCAGTAAAAAAAGTATGAGACTGACATATTTTTTTGAAGCATACACAGGTCATAGATTAGAGAAGGGAATGTGGCACCCATGCTTAGAAAGAGGAATGGACTCTTTTGAAATACTGGAGGAGAAAATGGCAGAATATTCATCTATTTCAGAAATGTTATGGGTGTATGTCTGTACTTGCAATGCTGCTGAAGCTTGCTCCTTACTGAGCTGCAGGTATAAACTGTTTGTGTAGCTCAGAGAGAGGGTAAACCAGGCCAAATCATTCCTCTGCTTTAGAGAAGGCATTTGGACTCCGGGCCAGGAGAGCAGGGAAATTAATTTTACTATAAATTTGGAATGAAACCAGAACTGCATGTTTTCTCCCACTTTCCTGCCTGCATCCTCTGTCACAAAAAGGCTTTAGTCATCAAATAATGTAAAAAGTAATGATGGAAGCTGATGGAGACAAGACCATGGTGCTGATGGCCTTTCCTTTCTTCCCTGGGAAATTTGTGTTTCACAATAAGATACTAATGTGAAGAGGTTAGTGTCTCTTAAAGAAAAAATAAGGGAACAATGTGGAGGAAAATAATGTGGAAAGCATTTTTTTTTTAGCAGGTTTAAGTAAGCAGCTCCAAAAATACATTTTTACAAGTCAAGAAGACCGCTGCTGTGCCAGATTAAAAAAAATAAAATTAAATAAATCATCTTATAACTTTGATGTTAGAAAACACTGAAGGTAATTCATATTCTAGTATTCAGAATCATTATTTTATTTTGCTTATGTGGTTGTTGTTTTGGGGTGGTGAAGGATGGAAAATGCTGAACTGTCTCCTCACTGAAGCTGATGTCATTAAGTGCCCTAGCCTTTACCCCATACACATAATTCTGCCTGTAGTTTGCTTTGAGTAAAGCCAGCTCAGCAACAAAGACAATTATTTTGAGAGAACTTTTATGTTACGGCTCTTTATTTTACTACTGAGGGTTTTCTGTGTTCAGTGGCTCCATCTTGGGAATCCACCTCATTTCTTGGCTGCAATGACCTTTGTGTTTATAATGTTTCATCGTTTTCCAAGCAGTCAGTTAGAGGTGAATGCTGTAGTATTAATACATTTATCATCAATTCATGTGACCTGAACATAATTTCCTTAAGCCCTCTGGTCCCTTTCCCTTTTAAGCTTTGCTGCAATGTATTTTGTTGAAATCTATAAGTATTAGGTTCATTGCTTTTCAGGCAGATAAGACATAAAATTTATTATTTACAATTACTTCTATTGTAAATAATAAATTTTCACTTTTTGTCGTTGTACACTACTTCTTCCTGGCTTGAAGTTTGAACACATATCTGTTGATTATATCATTGTCAGTGTTTCATAATACTAAACCAGTAACACAGTATTCTCTTTTTCTTAAGTGCTTTTCAGCCATAGATCTGAGAGTATTTTATGAAGGAATTCAGTATTGTTAGCCACAGTTTACATGTTGAGAAAGTGAGGTATAGGAAGGGAAATGAATTGCCCCAAATTAAACTAAGAAAGCTAAGAAAGAACTGAGCACTGAGACTGCATTCATTACCTTCTCTTGCTTCCAAAACATTGAGGTTCCTATGCTTCCATGCAGATAAAGGAGTAAACATTTCTTAAATGTACGAGGAACCTTTTAAACCACATCTCATTCCTTTTTTTCTCTCAGTAGGATACATTATCCTTGCTTGTTGCTAAGGAAATTAACTTTGGTTGGTTTTTTTTTGTTTTGTTTTTCTAAAGGTATTTGTATGGATTTCTCCAAATATTAATTCACATTAAATCTTTATATTCAAAATGCCTCTACTCAAGAATACCTTTTTCTTTCATTTGGGTCTGGTTTGTTTGCTACTTTAACAAGGCAAAGATGAACTGAAATAAGGCCTTTGGTAAACTGGGCTCTCTGATAATATTCCTCGTTTATTGTCCAAATAGCATTTTACACCACAAAAAGGAAAAACTGAGGACATTTTAAAATCAGCTACAAAAACTGACACATCTCTTGTTGTTGTCACTGTGGTGTAAAATACTATTTTAAACTTTTTTTTTTTGAGACCATTTCATTAAAAATAAAAAAGCCAGTCAGTTTACAAGTGATATTTAAATGGATTAGTGCCATGTTGTCTCTGTCATATATTCTGATAGAAAAAGTTTAATAACAAAATACATACCAAAACACAATCTGTGTTTGAAATAGGATGAGGGTTGGGTAATAATTTACTGAAAATACGTTTAGTTCACTGAAAGCTTATTTACATGGTGATGTTCAGGAGAATTAATCTGTAAAAATGAATTTAAAGTGGATTAGTTAAACCTAATTAAGTCCTTGTATAGATGTTTATTCAGAATAAAAATTGCCTTGATTTGGTTTAACTTAACTCTCTTCCAAATGAATTACAACTACCTGATATTTAACATAGTTTAAATAATCCACTTTAAGAATTAAATGCAGAATGATTTTGCTTCATGCTTCTGTGCAGACTGGGTCTCTGGGAGAAATCTGTCTGTCTGAACCATTCCCAACTCTTACCATCTAGGTGTAGAGAATAACTGAACTTCAGGAGTAGTCTGAAGTATTGCAAAAGGTATTGAATCCCACTGAATTTGGAAGTGATCTTTTTGGAAAGGAAAGGACAGGATAGAGATTTTTAAACTGGTATGAATTTAGGATTGTAGAGATGGAACATCTTCTAATGGTACCTGCTTCAACTGGATGTGGGAAAAGTCTAGTCTTTAAATTTTAGGCTAACTTTTGTGGAGGTGAACATGGCTCCCTTCCCTGGGAAGGAATAAATTGGAAGGAGTCATCCTCTATGAATGATAGGAAGTTGGAACTTGGCTGATAATTATAATTATCTGTCATCTCTTCCTTATATGATAGCTTCTTTATTCTCAAAATCCTATTTAGATAAATTCAGGTAATAATCCTGAATTACCAAAAAAGATTTTATTGGGTTCTTGACTATGTGTTTTTTTTTAAAGGATGGCATTTTTTCCCAAAGTTTAGAGTATCACCACATACCATAATTTGTGAGTGACAAATTACTTTAAGCAGACATAGGAACAGACAGACTCCTAAAGAAGAATAACACCCATAGCTGTGCTATACTTGAATGACTGTGGAAGCTTGGAGGAAAATAGATACATAGTTAAAATGAATTTTGAAGAGACTATTCCCATGACTGGTCTTCTTAGTATTTAAAAATGATGTCTCTTATGGGCATGAGAGACTTGCATTGCAAATGATGGCACTTATTAGGAGTATTGTAGGTAACTTTGTCCTAAATTTTCTCTGCCAGTTTTGCAAGATGTTGCACGATTCCAATACTTTCCTTTCAGTTGTAGCAGATTGTATTTTTTCCCAAGAAAGTTAGGAACCAGCATTATTTGAGGCTAAAATATTTTAAGTGGTGGATTATATCCCCTGACTTAAAGCAACATAAAAATTATGCTTCTGTAAGATCTTGACTTGATAAATTTCCCAATACATTGAGCATGTTATCAGAACCACTGTAAGGTAAAAATGCTGTAAGGGATGGGGAGGGGGAAGTTATTGAAACTTAAGAGAAAGACTGATAGTTCTGTGTGTACAGTAAGTACACAATAATTCCAGATATAGGTGATTTCATTTTCAAAACATTAGCAGTATTATTGTCTTTTTTAATTGATTTTTACATGGCACACTTTAAAAGCTGGGTTTGTTTCTCTTTGCTTGCTCAGTAGCAGACATCACTGGAGAGAAAACTTCCAACCACTAAAATGAGAAGCATCACAGAAATGTTAATTTCAGCAATACTAACTTTACACACTGATTGTACTACTGGATTTTAAAAGAAGAGAAAGGAGAAAAACTGTGAAATAGTAATAGGAGGAAACAATGGAACAATTTTGAGAACTGAGAACTACCTGGTAATATCCTTCACGTTTCACCTTTATGTGAAATAAACCACCGAACTGTAATGAAAGCCATTAATGGTGCACAAATGTCCTTCACATGTATGAATCAACTCTGAAGTAACTGAAAAAAAAATACAAGGGGAGGAAACCAGATTTAAACTGTGTAGCTGCAGAACTGCAAACATACACTTGATGCTTACAGAAGAGAGTTCTCTCTGCCGAGGGTCCCAGGCAGTGTGAACCAGCAAAATCTGCCTTGCAGTATCTCCTCCCTTGCTCCCATGTCCAACTCCCCGTCCTCTGCTCTTTCACACCTCTGTGAGCTGTTGCTGCTTGCCATGTCCACAGATAACAAACCATACCAAAAAGTAGTAAGTCCATGTGGCTCAGCAACCTTAATACGCTTCCTGTGGGGTCAAATGAACACTGATACCTGCAGATCAGGAGTGGGAACTGAGTCCTGAGTAAAAGAGGAAGGGAAAAAGGGCAGTTTAAGCTGCTTTTGCATACACTTGAGTTCAAGTATAATTATGATAATTTTTTTTTTCTGTATAAGTACATATTTCTATCATTCTTATGCAATCGTGCAGTACATCTGAAGTGATACATCTGTTCATTTCCCGTTCATAACTTTGGAGCTGAAAATGCTGCTTCTCTTGTTTTTTTATGGGGCTTTGCGTATTTTATTTTTTAGTTCAGGACCTACAGTAAATACTGCTTTGGTAAATATCTTCTGAAACCTCTGAATTGTTAAAGCATAAATTAGGTGATTTAAGAGTAGAACATCCTTTATAGAAGTGCAATTGTCAGTGCTAGTGAGGTAAAAAGAAATAATCCTATCATGCCAGTAGTCCCTTGGGAATACCCTACCTTCCTGATAGATCCGTGTTTCTCGTAGTTCAGAACACTTGTTAAGCTGAAAGGGGGAAAGAGAAGTGCATGACATTCGTACTTGTTGTAACATAAACCATTTCTTATCTCTCCCCTCAGTCCCTCTCTTTTGCCTCCCTTCTGTCTCCATTTACAGCTTAACTATCCCTCCTGCCTACTGGGACCATAACCTTAGTGTAATCTTTATTCTTTTTGCTTCCCTCTGCATGCATAAGGCAAACTGTTTCTTCTTTATTTTTATTTTTCTTTTTTCAATAGTCTCAAAAAAATCACATTTCTTTCAATGTTTTTGCTTCATTCTGGTTTTGTTGTTCTTTTTAACAAAAAGTTTTTTTATAAGGCTAAGTCTTCTATCTCATCTCTCTGTCTTATAATTCTCCTATCAGCCAGCCCATAGTGTTGAAATTGCCATGTACATTACCAGTTCTGTCTCCTACTTCAGGGGATGGTTGTATCACAAAATGGGCATTGTTCCATTGGGTTGTGAAACGGAATGTCTTTCTTTTTTTTTCTTTTTTTTTTTTTTCCCCCCAAAAGACAGTCTGAGAGATATTTAATTATGGCAGAATGCATTGTTCTTTCAGCCTGGACTGGGCATTCAGTAAACCTGGAAAGCATCTCTATGCCATTATCAACTTATGACCTATTCACCAGTCATTTTACTCACAATTGTTAGCATATTTATGATTTTCATCTTAATTAGACATTTAGGTTTTGTTTTTCAAATTCCCAAATGAGCCTAAAGAGCTTTGTCAGGGTTTTTTCAGAAGTGTTGCTATCTTGGAAGAGCAATCCAACTTGCACTTTCCCTTATTCAGATTTACAAAGTAAACATCCTTGTGCCTGAATCCCATGGGTATCTGTTCTGCATAGGTGCTCTGCAAAGGAGCTAAACACACACACACACACACACACAGAGGCAGAAATGAGTTTAGCTGCAAACAATCGTGACCGCAGCCACTTTCATTCAAAGCACATTTAGAATATAGAGTGGTGCTGTCTTTCTTTTGGAGCATTTGCCAGGAAGTGACAAACTTGGGAAGATCTGAATGATGCTAAGTTCCTTTGTAGGTTTAACCCTCAATTTTGTTGCTTCACTTCAGAAGAACAGGAACAACAATATATGCATATTTTGTAGAATGTTTTGAGGTCTTCTATTGAAGAGAACTGTTTAAAAAAGTAGTACAGGTTTTAAAAGAAGCTTTGAAGTATCCATAATTTTGCATTAATATTTCTGTATTAATAGTTTTGAGGTTCAAATTAACACTGTTAAAAATGGCAGCACTTAGATATTCCTTCTGTGTTCCTAACCATGCAATCACCAAGCAAATGTGGTAGGTAGATATCTTATGGCAATTCTACGTGGGAGAATGACTAAAAGTACAAAGTTAATGCAGCAAAATTAAGGACCATTAAGCCTCTATATGGAAACTTATTGAAAAGTGGAGTGCTTAAGGGATGATTAAAAAAAAAAAAAAAAAAAAGTAATTTTAATTCAGGATGAGTGCATCTACCTATAGCTTAACACATTTTAATTTCTCTGCATTAAATTCATAGTTTTAGTTGATTAATTTTAACTTTCTCAACTGCAGGCAGTCCCAAGTGATACTACTTTTTCACAAAAGTGTATCTTTAGAAGATTTCTCTTTAAATTTTTATATCCTTCTATCCCACTCCTTGCAAATAACCCCAGAAAAATTCTTGTCTAAAAAAAAAAAAAAAAACCCAAAAAAAACACGACTGTGCATGCGGTTGTCAATTGATTACGGCAGCAGACAACCATCAGAATGAGAAACTACCGTATTAAAAGAAATATATAAGCTAAAACAAAATTCATATTTTACAACTAGAGGTTAAAAGCTTGAGGGGAATTTAAAAGTGCATGAACGGTGGACACAGTGGAAAATCCAGAGAACAGAAAATACAGACCAAGATAATAGTAAAAGATGTCACATACCTGCCCACTGAAACTGAATGTTCAAACCTGAAAATTTATGGTTAAACTGAAAAATACAGAAGTTTGTGTGTTTGGCACAGCCCATTGTAAATAAGTACAAAAATCTGTGTTATGCCAAAGCTGGGATTTATTATGTTATTCCATGTGACTTGTTCCCAAAACAGTCTTTCTCATTGTGCTGGTTTAAAAGTAAACCGGCAGGAGAAATGAATCCAACTCAAGAGTTTAGAAGTCAGAACTACAATTTAATAAAAAGTGTACAATAGATACACTTATACCAAGGAAGATTGGTTTCAGCCCTCAAAACCCAGTTGTACAACCCAGCCCCCTGGGGCACAAACAGTATGGTGCTCACCAGCCCCTGTGCTGAGCCCCACGGGGCCCCCCTGAGTCCAAAGAAAAAAAAAAAAAAAATAAAAGGAAAACCTGTTTTCCTTCCAGAAGGTTGGTGGTCGCAGTCTGGTTGAGAGTGGAAGTTGCAGTCCTGTTGAGGATCTGGTCCTCCTCTCAGTCTGACAAGTAAGTGAGTCCACAAGTCCAAAAACCCCAAGCTTATATATNCATAGCCTGAGGTGTCAGGTGTGTCCTGGGCAGCTGTTGCAAACAACGCATCATTAACAGTTCATGATAAATGGCAGAGAGGGTATGGAATATGCAGTTCCAGTTACATTCACGCAGTGATAAACTGGTCCCAGCCACTGTAACTAGGACACTTGTCTTTATTTCTATGGTATCTTTTCAGGCTTTACTGACTTTGGAGGGATTCAGTTTGGTTGCTTGGTTGTCTTTTTATTGCCTCTTAACCAGAATTATCAACTCTTTGTAAAGTAATACACAGAACTTACAGTCCCACATGTTCTACTCAACAGTCAATAGAAATTCCTTCTCAGTCATTACTATAGGAATTCTGCAGTTGCTAAGGTTGCGTCATGAACATGAGCATTACTACGTGGGTCCACTGCAATTGACACGTGTTTGTGTTATGCTGCGGCACACAGTTAAGTAAATGTCTGAACAGTCATAATGGTGACAGAATACAGAAAGTAACAGAGGTATCAATATCTCACATAGAAAGCAAGCAGAGTATTTTCTAATTCTAAGAGTTACCACTTTTGTGAAGGGCAAAAATTCTGCTGGTTATTGCTTGCTTTAGCTTTTAAAGGACCTTGCTAGTGACACTTTAATATCTTAGAATGTCATTAATTTATTTTTTTTTAAATAATAGCCTATACAATCAAGAAAATAAAAAAATTCAAGTCTTCCATGGTTACTAGAGAGGTTTCTTATCATGTAGTACTGATATAGCTGATGGTAGGTATTTTTTATTTATATAATTTGGTAATCATTTGGATTTTTTAATCTTTAATTAAACATTATCTGTAGACAGCCGGGAATAACAGGTGAAAGCAGTGCAGCATTTAAGTTTAGGGTCACCTAACTAAACTTTGCAGAGTGCAGAGTTTTACAAAGGTGTCCTGCTACAAGGGCAGAAGCACAACAGTCTTCATAGACAGATGCCAAATCCCATGCAATTACTTTTTTATGAGTTACAGTGGACTGCCTGTCCTGGGCTAGTGCTTTTTCCTGTTTACCCATGCATTTTGTTGTTAGAGTGTGTAGAATTGCATTCTCCATTTAAAGAAATCAATGCCTTTGTCCATCCCCACATTTTTTTTCCCACTGTTAACCATTTCTCTTGTCAGTTTGCTTTCCCCATTGCTGGGTGAGCAGTTTATGAGAAATAAACCACTGAGGCACGTCAAACCTTTTAAGAAGGCCAGGGCAGTAATTCAGTGGCTGAGTTTTTCCAATCCCTTTTTTTTTCAAATGGCTTGTTTAAAAAAAAACAGAAACAAAACCGTACAGTGTCTCTTGTGGATATTTACCAAAACTATAGAAAGACCTTTTGCCTCAATAATGCCACTGACATGCATTTTGTTTATCTTTCTAATTATGTATTTATAGTTGACATGAAAATTCTTCCCACTAGACATCACTAACTGCACAAAACACAGTTGTGTATTGCTTTTGTGAGAGTTTTGTTATTATAGCATGATTAAAATAGTACATTAATTATGCATCCTGCTATAAAACTGAATACAGAAGAGGAAATAAATATGTATTAATAATACATTAGTTATTAATCTTTGTACTTGTCATTTGAATGAGATGTAAACTACTGCATCTTCAGTTCGTGAAGACCACTTACCAGTTTTTTTAAGTCCACTTACATCTCAATACCATGGAAGGACAAGTTTTTGTTAAGAGTCATCATATGGTACAAATGAGTAGTCCCAAGACAAAACTGTTATATTACAAAGCTAAAATTTTACCCTACTATGAGATATGATGGTACCATAATAAAGCAGATTGCCCACTAGGCTGGGCCACATACATTCAACTTTTAATCATTCACCTTTCCGAAGCAGCAGGAGTGATTCTGACTTTTTATTTGTGAGCTCCCTTGTACCACTAAAGAGGGAAATTTTATACTAAAGGGAAGCCAGCTACAGTTTATAGACTTAATGAAAAATATTGCAAAGAAGGGTATTTAGGGGATTAAAAAAAAAAAAAAAGGTTGTTCTTGGAAAGTACATGATTTGATTGGATTACCTTAACAGAATATTGTAAGGCTGTGTGTGCATTTCTCAAATGTGAGCATGTTACACCTACTTCGTATCAAACAAGGGGTTCCTAAATCTTTGTGCATCAAGCTGTCATTTAGTTAAAGGACAGAGTCAGTAGATTAAGAAGTAAAATTGAAGCAAATTAGCTGCAGCAAACTTTCATTAAATAAAACCCTTTGCTTTCTTTTTGGCTCAAGCTATAATAAAAATTAGTTTATTTAACGTAAGAACTGCTTGGCAAGATCTTCACTAGGAAATTAAATGTGCCTGGGACTGTCGATGCCAATGAGGTCAATTGTCATAGAGTCACCCATGCCTATATTATTAAAATTTGCTAGTCTACAAAAGAAGGTGAGGGCAGAAAAATTGCCTGTGCAGAATATTTTAAACTCCTCAAGTTTGTTTAAAATATAGTTTGGGAGAGGCCTAGACCTAGTTTTCCAGGAATAAAACTATTCCAGGGAATATTTATGAAATTTACAGGTGATTCACTTTCAGTGTCTTGGTACATTTGCTAGCACTGATTATTTTCCTGGTAGTGGTAGTGGTGTTGAGTGAATGCTCAGAAGATGGAGTTGTCTAAAGACATATTTTTCACTGAAGATTTTAGTTCCATCATTTAAAGGTCCATGTATGACTCAGAGCTTTTAAATTTAGAATGCACCACTGCAAGTAAAGGGAAAACCAAACACTTCTGTTGTGGCTAAGTTAAAAACAAACACAAAATCCTGAAACTGACAGCTACATTGTGGTTATGTTTTCACATTGTCTTAATACTGAACAATGAAAAGCAGAAACCTTCATCATAGTTGTGCAGTTTTAAAAGTTGTTTGATTGTCTTGATTTAAAAGTTGTGTCAGCCAAGAAAGGTCAAATAATTACTCTTATTATTAGTGACAGCAATATAACAACAGTAACAATACAATAATATGTATTTCTGACTTGGGATTTGCACCAAGGAATCTGATGTACATAAACAAAAATGTGAATATTATTTTATGTACTGTGAAAGTGAGTCAGGGTCAAGTGGAGCGTCATGACCAGAATCTCCTTTTAGGTCATGGGCAGCACCACACTATAGTTCTGTTCACTGTAGCAGCATCTATGGTTTGGCACATGGGTTTAAAAATTTCCCACATAAATTCTGAAGAGGGTTCTGAGTCATGTATCATGGATGTCATCTTTAAGAGTGGTGATTCAAAAAAATATGTGAATGTTTATTAAACTAAAATGGTTTTCTCTCTTCCTGTCTCTCACTTCTTGTATTGTCATATCTTCTTAGTTTTTTCTGACAGAGGAAGAAAAGATCACCCAGTCAAAAAATTTCTCTGCCAAAAACCAGATTCACCTGTCTATAAACTCTTCCTGATATTTTATATAAAAAATAAATTTCCAGTAGTGGAAGACAGTGATCTCTTCATATGTAATCTTTTCAGTCTATCCTTACCCTTACTCTTGGAAAGCTGTGTGTTTTTCTTAGGAAATGCCTAAGCTGCATTTCCTTTTATTTAACTCAATAATGTCATCTTCACTTTCCCTTTTGCAGCAACTGTTGATATATTGAAAAATTGTTCATGACCTTATGTGTGGAAAATCTTGATTATAGAGCATGCCAAGGAGTGGATCTATTCCGTCTTTCATCACTATATGCAAATCTTTCCATCACTTTCATTAGAACACTAAATAAACATTTTAGTATTTTTCCTTGAAAATCTGGTTATCTATCTCCTTCCTTTCTAAAACCATTCTGTTCATTACAGTGTGCACCCTTCTAGTAAGAGAGATGAAAACACATGAGTACTGGTGAACATTAGCTTGCAAAGAAGAGAAAAAGCAAGCTAAAAAAAAAAAAGAAAAGCCTTCACATTGATGTTGTAACCATTCAGCTGTTGTACTGTTGAATTTCCTTAATCTTAAAACAATGTTGCACAATTATATATTCACTGTTTGCTTTGTTTTGTAAAAACCCTGGACCGATTTCTGTGAGAGGAAACTAAATGATCTGGCTGGCTGCTGAATGCTTTGGCTGCTTTAGGACACTTCAGTAGAAGTGGTTTTACATTACCTGTTTGGATTTTATAACTTCTTTAACTGCAGGAATAAATAAATTTTGTTCAATTAGACTATTTCTCTGGCTACCACCAAGAATTGCTCTCTAGATGTACATGCATTTTAAGGTGTGGGGAAGTGAGCAATGAAAAACAATATGTATCTCAAGCATACTTGAAACCTGTCTCTAATTCCAAATAGAAAATGTTCCAGTTGTATTTCAAGACAGTGCAACTTTGATAAATCTTTTCAAAATCCAGTTTGGGGAGGTTCTGTGGAGTCTCTTAGAAATTTGCTCAGATGACAGCTGAAAGGAAGTCTGCAAAGTAATCTGTAGGATGTGGATAAACTAACTAAAAGTTCTTTGTGAAGTTAGAGAAAGGTAAATTGGAACTTGACAGGCTTCCTACCACACACATTGTATGAATTATATGATACTTGTTTTACACTATAGATCAGCAACATAATCTTTGGGAGTTAAAGGTTAGGTGGTGCACATATATGGGATATGAACTTCAGGATTACGGTTTCATGATTTAGTATGGTTCTTGCCTTCCCTTCCTGCCTTTACAGGCAAGAAGGCCTTAGTTTTCTTTCTCTATGACATCTGTGGCTTTTATGGTTTATGTGCCTGGTAAGGTATGGATATTTTTGGCTGGGCACCATCATTACATGTACACACACGTACATGCAAACACATGCACACAACTGCTTTCTCTGACAAGCAACCATAGAAGAGATGTCTAGTTGGTATAATGATAAATGCTATAGAAGCAAAGCTACTGCTTTGGGATTTCTTCATACTAATACTCTAACACTATGCCAAGGCATTGCAACTCGGGCCCCAGATACAAAGGAAGTCTGTAGTGGAAAAGAAAGGGGGGTAAAACATGACAATGTAACACTGAAATGAGCCCAGTGTTATTCTGAGTGGCGCTAGCAGCTGAGAAAGGAAACAACAGTGTAAAATTCCTCTTTCATTTTCTGTTCTTGCTTGTTACCTTTCATGCTTGCTTGGAACCCCTTTTATGAGTGAGAGAGACTCTGATAAAGGAAGTGGTGATACATGAAGTAGCATCGTGACAAAGCATAAACTGATCACTGTCCTTACTTATCCTTCCTGCACTTTCACACCATTAATGTAACTAAAAAGAGTTATACTTAGGATCTCACCTCTGTGCTTTCTGTGGTAGTGTCACACTTGAAAAGTGACAACCTCTGCTAAAGCACTGCAAAATATATTAGGTTATTCTCATGACTCTAAACAGACACATATTATTTCCCATTGTGAGGAAGGTTAAGTGACTTGTTTCAGCTCAGACAAGAAGTCAGTGATTATAACTAGGAATTCACATACTTTTTGTTACTTAGTTTACTTGAAATAGCATTATAACATTAACAAAAGTGAAAAATAACTGTATATTTGGCACTGAGGCAAATTGCCAGACTGTGGTAAGTAATTTTAAAATTATTTGCATAAGCCGTTCACTTATCTGTAAAAAAAGCTTAATTCTCTTTCTGCTAAAACTGAGATTTCTTTTTCTAGTTCCTTTTCTTCATTCCTTCTGGCCTTGTTCTCCGCCCACTCCTCGCACCTCTGGCCCCCAAAGTTCTTTCATCCCAATGGCCGGGATCTGATCCTAAGGACTTTGCTTTCAACAAGAGACTGTCATTTTGTAGCAGATGCCAGTTCCAGGCAGTGGGACTGTAAACAAAAGTACCCCGACAACTGATTCATCCTCCACCGAGACCACACATAGAACCTAGGAAATGCCTGCACTCAAAAAGAGTGTATCCTGTTCCCAACTCAGGTTTGTGGCACAAAGTGCCAGAACAGGAGCCAAGAGAATACATTTTGGCTTGAGCTTTCTGAATAAACTAATGTATGATGAGGAATGCAGTCTCCATTGACGTTGCTGCCTGCGTTCTTTCTATTTAAAGAACAGAGGAACAAGCTCCAGTCCACAAAGTGTGATCATTTCCTCCAATACCTGATTTAATAGGAGTAATTTCTACTTACACAGTGTCTTTCTGTTGAGAAGCTCCCACTCTACAAACATGAATTAATTAATCTTTATACTCCCTCTGTGCAGCATAGGTAGACTCAGGAATAGAGTGGTTTAACATTGTGCTAGTGTGCCAGTTGGGAAATACCAGAAATCTAGTTTTCTTAATTTGCACATGCCCTGGGGCAGATTCAGTGCATGCCTTAATTGCAAGGACTGAAGAAGACCATAAGGAATGTGGTACTGATAGTACCGGTAGGCTTAGAGGTTTGAGATAGGACCCCTGCTTGGGAGAACTGGAGTGCATACGGCAGTGAAGCACAGGCTGATTCCTTGTGAAAAGGTGTATGGAAGTGCCTGCTAAGGGACACAGCCTTTCCAGTGGGCCTCGAAGAAACTGGCTGTTGCAGTGACCTGTACAGTTTTGCCTTGTTGCCTCCTTTTAGCTCAAACCGAACTAATTAGAGATACATCTTCCTTATAACAATTTCCCTAAAATCAAGATGGTGGCTGTGTGCAGATATGGATTTCCTGATGGGGCTGAAAGGGCAAGAGCATTTCCATTTGGCATCATCTGCTATGACATACACACCTGAAGTATGTGACTGCCATAAATACTCTGGCCAGTCATACTGGTTCTGTGTTTAACCCCTGGTACTGGACACAGAACATAGTTTGTGTTGGACACAGTTGAGCTTAGGAATCGTGTCTTCTGGTTTTGTTACCATAAAAGTTGTCTAATAAATACTTCTTTTTTTCTCTCTCTCTTTGAAGCACTATTTTTTAATGTGCAGTAACTTTTGATTTTGTTCTCCAAAGTAGCAGCTTTGCACTGTATAAATTATTACCTTGGGTAGTAGGAAACTATTGCTAGGAAAGCACCAAGAGAGACTGTAAATGGACATTAAAAGAAAGAGCTTCTGCATTTTAAGCATAATGGCTAGAAGACAATTAAGGCCTAGCTGTTAAATCATAGAGCCAGGCCAATGCACATTGGGACTGTAAATTGGAAGTGTTGCATTATTTTTAAATGGCTGAATATCAGCTACAGCTTCCATAACACTTGTTACTTCTCTAAAACTGCATAACTTATTGCAGTTTTAAAAAAAAAAAAAAAAAAAAAGGAATGTAATATATTTACCCACTGTTAAGTATGTATCCTAACTACATAGTGCCCATATCCTTTGGTTTACAAACAAATGACTCAGTGTCTCTTAAAGCTTTTGGGAGGGAAAGTGGAGGACATGAGCTGCTTGAGCAATGATTGCTGAAGGCATTTTAATGATTTAAGCTTGGAAGAGGCATAATATCCCAATGTGGAGGGTCTATGCCCTGGTAGAACTTTCTCTTCTCGTTCTGGAAAGTGTTTGTATGCTTTTGTGGTATTTCAGGCTGTTGACTAGTCCCCAGGGGTAGGCTGTGATGATACAGCTACCCAAGGAGATACAAGCTCCTCAGGTCACTCAATACCTAAGAAAACATGAGGTGTTATTCTCCTTCTTCCTTTTGTGCTTACTCAGTAACCCTGTACAAATATGTCTTTTCTCTAGAGTGCATAGGGGCAGTGGAAGACTTTTTTTTTAATAATAGAAATGGGATAAAATAATGTCATTCTATGTTTTTAGCCTTTAAAAGTCATTGGGGATTTAATTCCTGTAGCATTGATCCACAACTAGTGTTTCAGAGCTGGAAGCCACAGAAATTTCTGAGCCACAGAAATGGGTTCCAATCCCATTACTCAGTATGGGTGAGATTTTTGTTTAAATTCTGTTTGCATTTCAGGGTCAAGGCAGAACTTTATGACAGACTTTGGGAGGAAAAGAATTTGAGTCATTCTAACATCAGAGTCAGTTTGTCCATCCAATATTATAATAAATTTGGACTTGCCAGTTTGTTTTGTAGGGGTTCTGCTACTAATGTGCTGCCTTGTCCTTAAATAGAAACAACTGGCCTAAATCAGGGTATGTCAGGTTATATTTAAGTATTACTTTTGCCACAGAGTGAATCCTCCAAGTGACATAAAGCTCAGAAGGGAAAGAAATACCTTTGGAGTCCTCTAACATTACATGTAACCACTGATGAACTCCTTGAACAGTTCAACAGGAACCTGTGCAGAAGCTTTTGCAAATTCTAGTTGGGGTTTTACTCTTCACACTTTCAGAGCTTCTGATTATGGGTGCTGGAGTGTGTACAAAGAAGGGCAACAAAGCTGGTGAAAGGATTAGAGAAAGTCTTATGGGGAGTGGCTGCAGGAGCTGTGGTTATTTAGCCTGGAGAAAAGGAGGCTTAGGGCAGACCTTATCACTCTCTACAACTACTTGAAGGGAGCATGTGGTGAGGTGGTTGTCAGTCTCTTCTCTCTACTAGTAAGTGATAGGGCAAGAGGAAATGACCTCAAGTTGCACTAGGGGAGATTTAGCTTAGGTATTAGGAAAAATTTCTTTGCTGAAGGGGTAGTCAGTCATTAGAACAAGCTGCAAAGGCAAGTAGTGGAAACACCAGGCCTGAAAGTGTTCAAAAACATGTGAATGGCACTTGGGGATATGGTTTAGTGGTGAACCGTGTTAGGTTAACCGTTGGACTCCATGACCTTGGAGGTATTTTCTAACCTTGGCAATTGCTTTTTAGTATGCACAACTTCACTGACACAGATTGTTGGTAGCTGAAAAAAGTAAGAGGAATGTCTTTGTGTTTGCTTTGCTGAGGTCTCTTCTGAGTTAAAGTTGCTACAGTCTGGACATGTATGTTCAGTTTAGTTTTCTGTTTTGGTAAATAATAGTGTTAGGAGGAGATGCTGGCATGTGTCAGAAAGTAAAATTGTAACTGTGCCATGCTGAGATGGTCTGAAGCAGTACAAAATGAAAGGAAGAAATTACAAAAATGAGGTTATGATGTCAAATTCCCCAACTGATTTTGAGTTAGAACCAGAAATATGCTTTGAGTTATAATCATGATTCACTTCTACCACCCAGGTCCCCATCCCAAACAAGACCACATTCATTCTGCTGAAATATGGAAAACTGAACATCCATTTTGATATTGTAATAGGAAATAAAAAGGGCTGAAAGCTTAATAATAGAATGCCAATGCATACATGTAATCCAGACTTGAACCTGAGGGCAGTCTTTTCAAGGAGTTGAATGATATCTGTGTGTAATTTAATAAATGACTGTTGTAACACAATTGGAGAAGCTCTCAAACACATTGTGTTTCTGTTGATTGCTCAGTTCAATTACTGTAAACAAATAATGTAACATTATAATAGTCACTGAAATAAATCTAGCCTAAAAGGGTTGGAAAAAGGTTGGAAATATCAAAGCTACGTTTATTCGTAATTCAATGATTTGTTGCAAGATTCACCTAAAAATAAAAGGTCATCCTTCCATGAGTATATCTATAGCAAGGTTACCAATTTCAAGAGCTTAATGACAACTTTTAGCTGGTGGTTAGAATAGATTTTTTTTCCCAGTATAAATATTCACAAGTCATTGTACGCACAGAAATACTTAGCAACAGGTAGAGGTTAAATATATTAATTGACAGACTTTTATTTCTGTTTACAGGCACTCCTATTTGAATAGGGCTCTGAGTAACCTGGTCTGGTGGAATGTTTTGTACCCATGACAAAGGGGTTGGAACTAGATGGTCCCTTCCAATACAAACCATTGTACAATTTCTATAAAGAGGTGGATTTACAAAGAAAAGATAGATGAACTAAAGTGTAATTTAAAATGAAACATATTAATTTTGACATTTGAAATAACCAGGTGGTTCATTAGCTAATAAGTCAAATTCTTCTAGAAAGACCAATTTTGAGATGTAACACAGTGCTCCAAATAATTTTTCCCCTTCTGCCTTTTCCACATACTGCATCTGTTTCTTCTATTAAAAATGTTTTATTTTCTCAGTAGATCTTCATGATCTCTGAATTTTCATGCGACCCCAGATTTTTCCTAAACTTCTTGTGTAATTTAGTTACTTCATATCCCCAGCTTTTTCAGCAGCCACAGCAGCCTTCTCTCCTTCCCATGAGCTAACCCTACCCAGAGCAATGCCTTGAGGCTAAGAGGACAGGATGCAGCTGCCTCTAAAAGCCTGTCAATGATGCTTCTTTTTAAGCCACTAAGAACAGCTGCACAGTGAGGTGGATTTACACTTCATACTTTTTTTTCTATATGAGGAATTACTCAAAAGCTGTATAGAATAATGAACTAGCTACTGATGCATGAAGGCAAATCGAGACACTGCCTTATGCTTAATGGCATCCTAAAGACAGCCCTGCATTTCAGAGTCAGTTTTTCTGAGGAGACATTGTCTAGGTCAGATGCTGGGGTTATTCTTTATGGAGAATTTGAGGAGATTCTTATCTTCAGATGTGACAGTCCTAGAGTAGAAACCAATTTGAGTTAACATTAAATCTACAGCTTGTATCTTGCATAATTTGAGCACGTAATTGTTTCAGCCTGGACGGCTCGTACGGTACCTGTAGACTGCAGCTAAGCAGTTAATTTGGGGCTGTAATTTATGAATTTATGAATTTTATGAATATGCATTTTAACATCAGTGTGTCGTTGGTTGTTTTTTATACAGATTGGTATCTGGTGGCCCTAGTGACCAGAGTGCCGGCCCCCACCCCC
>VWZG01002128.1:203985-225108 GCA_013396735.1 Grallaria varia
CCCCCCCACCTTCCCAGCAGTCCTCTTTTCTCTTCAGGGTCCATTAGTTACTAGCTTTATCCAGTCTGAGAAAAGCAAAAGGCAAGGGAGCGAGCCTGGCAGGGCTGTAAGGTGGTGTTTCTTTGCCTGCTTGCTTCCATTTTCCTTTTTTCTGTTTATTGAAGTTGTAGCTGTCATCCACATGGCGGCTGTGCCTGGTTGGAGGAGGGCAGTGAGGGCAGTGAAGACCCAAGCAGTAACACAGCAGTAAAATGCCTCTGGATGTTTGTTGCTGTGGTTAAAAATGCCAAGTTCAAAACCTATCTTAACATTGCAAATGAAAAGCCATTGTGGCCTTTCTGCAATTTCCAGCTAGGCTGGTTACAAAAGAATCAAACATATATTTGATGGGATAAAGAACTTCTGTTGAAATGACAGTCAGAAAGAGTGGGTGTAGAGTTTGGTAATGACTGACCTAATGACTTGGATGCTATCTAACACCAGGTATCTGGGAAGAGGCTTGAGTTGCCCCTACCCACATTCTTTCAAAACTGAAGCCGGATCTTCAAAACTGAGTCCTCAACTTGAAAAAGAAAAATCATGGGCATATAAGTGAGTTTTGCAAGGAATTGAATAAAAAGGATTGTATTAAATTCTGCTAAGACCACAACATTATTGCTGTAAGAGAATCTATTTGGATTTCTGTTTATAAATTTATGTTTAACACATTTCACAGAATCCCAGAATGGGTAAGGTTAGAAGGGACCACAGTGGGTCATGTGGTCAAATCTCTCTGCTCATGCAAGGTCATCCTAGAACATTTGTATTTTTCTGTATGCATCATGTTAAATTTTTTGTGATTTGTCTTCTTGTGCTATAGGTTGTGGCAGATAAATTTGTCACCTTTAAATGTGATAACAATTTAATTAAATTCATCAATTTTATTAAATCTTTTACTGTAGAGATCAAAACCTTTGCCTTGTAAACAGGCTTGAGAAAACAATTTCAAAATTATTAAAGGTTCTTTGGAAATGTAATTCTAACAATTAAAAACAAATTAACTACCAGTTAACATGATTATGTGCACTAAAAAGTGACTATAAAGTGTGAAACCAGCAGCTTCATATGAAGTAAGATCATAAAAACGAGACATCAAAGAAACTCAAAGCTATAAAATGGTAAGAAAATATTGGGAAAATTAACTTAAGGTTGTACTGTAGGTGATTAGAATTCATTTGAAAAATCTTTAAAAGATGTGTTATGACTAAATTTTAATGAAAACACTTGCTTTGGTGGCTTTAATGAATTCGGATTAATTGGTAAGAAAACATGAAATGTCAGATGCTTCAACCTGATACACCACCTTTCAAACGCCATGGGGAATTTCAGAGTAGTTACCAATATGTTATTTTGACAGTGCTGGGAAATGATTGCTGTATTTCTAAATGCCATCAGAATAGTTGAAATTCTGAATGTTCTTATGAGTTTTTCCAAACAACTGAGTTCCTCTGGTTTTGGCACTTACCTAAGCCATAGCTTAAATACCCCACAAATGCACTGAGCATTTTGGGCTTGAAGTTTTTAATCACTTAAATCACAGATTATGTGGGTATGTTCAGCACTTAAATGGGAATGAAATCTGGAAACCTCTTGATCTTTGTGTTGAAGTTCTCATGTGCCAAAATATCTGCTGATAAAACTTCCAACATTGCTGTATCAAAATATGAATACAGCTGTTCATATACTGAAGCCTCTGGTTTGCTAAAAGCTCTGTCTTTTATACCTGGTATTTTCAAAGCAGCCATTCTTCCTTCTGAGAGCCCTTCTTGTCAGTTTTCTTGGGATGAGCCTCTCTCACCTCTGCAGAGAACCTGTCAATTAAAAATCATGCCCAGGACACAGTATACATGATTGCATGGAGAAGAAATAGCAAGGACAGATGACATTTGTTCTTTAGTTTGCTTAAAAATTATAGAAATTATGTGACTCCTACTCCCTTTGGAGCACTTGGGTGAAGAAGGGGAGGCAGTGTGCTTGAGAGGCTCAACAACCTGAAGTTAGGTGATGTACTGTCCAAGAGGTGGGATATATGCATCCTCTTCTCTTTTTCCATTGATTACTTTCTGCAACTCTGTTCAGGCTGCTGGCTTTTGCAAAGATATTCTTAAGCACTCTGAAGTGCAAGGAGAACCTGAAAACATACCGCAGATCTACCCAGTCTGAAATTGGGTGCCAGACATGAAGCACTGTGGAGTATTGCAAAGGCTTATCCTTTCTTTCTTTTCTCCTGAGCTAATTGGCACTATGATTAGAAGAGTGGCTGCAGGCCATGGCACGCACTGCTGTTACCAGCAGTGGAGTTAGACCAGTGCAACAAGAGAAAGTATATCCTTCACCATTAAGCCTGAAGCCTCCTGTGAAAAAGGCAGCTTTTGCTGGCATGTGATAAAATAAACAGTGTCCCTTTTCATGGAACATCATTGTGTGTTGTTCTGGCAATGTTAGATCAGATAGTGAACCTGCTGAGAAAGCATTGAATCAGACTTGTTGGGGCAGCTGCCTTATGCAAGCACCCAGGTATAAGGGAAATTCTTAAACCTTTCATGTTTGGTTCACTGGATTCCCAGAAGAAGGCAGCACTAGGAAAAAGGGTCAAGTTTCATCTACAACAATATTAATTTTGGATTGCTCTTTTCACTAATAAATTAGGTGCTCAATAGGGTGAAGGTTTTTCTTCTTTCAAGGAGTTGGCGTGTACTTTTGTTTGGAACAGATTAGAAATATGATTTCATAGAGGAAATGTAATCTCATCTTAAATATTTACAGTATGCTAATTTTATGCTTCTACATTGGCAGAAAAACAGAATAGCATTAATTAGTTTGACTTATTTTCTAACAGAAACATGTTCTCTCCCTTTGCCTAGGACTAAAAAACCCATTCAGGTCCATTCTTTGGCCCTCGGATAATGCAACATATTTTGCATCCATATGGCTAAATTTTTCCCTGTTCTTTAACCTTCCTCCAGAAGAAAAAGGATTGTCAGCTTTGTACCATAAGATGGAAATTGCTACTGGTTCCTCCTATTTCACGTGCAGTAAATAAGCACTACTTGGGAGATGCTGTTTAGCACCACTAAAGGAGTCAGTATTGATAATTGTGTGCCAGTGCTTGACCCCATGTGTTTTATTTTCTAACTATACACAGAGCCTGTGGCAGATGTCATACAACCACCACCAGGATTTATTATACTAAAGAAATAGCTGAGTACTTGTGCTGAACACAGAACTTAATTCACTGGTTGCCTACCGAGATGTTAGACAACATATAGCTTTACACCATACTTTTAACTGAAAAGACTTGCCAAGCACTGAGCTAGGTTATGCAGGAGACAGTAAAATGTTTTTTTCTGCAAGTTTTAAGTACAAGTTAGGCAGATATCTACTAGGCATACTTAACCCTGCATTACATTAGGAAGATGGATAAGCTATTGTCCTGAAATTCTGTCGACGTTTGTTTTCTATAATGCTGTGGTGTTGGGATGCTTCCTTTTCTGGTACTTATGGCATGTGTGGAAAAAACCAATTTGCAAGTCCATGTTGGACTTAGTAAACAGTACTTGCGTTGTTTTGGTTCTTTTTTTGTGCTCATTGACATGGAATTCCAAAATAATGATTTTTTTTATTTATTTTTCCCATCTCAGAAGTACTTTTATTACAAGAGATTCCTTCAGGTGTTTTGATACTGAGACTTTATCTATATCTAGAAACTGATTTATAGCCATGGATGCAGATTAATTTTTAAATAGCAAAAAAAGAAATTTAGAAGTACATGCATGCATTTTTCTTTGATGACCTAAAAATGCCCACAGGAATATTTCCTATTCATATGAAATACTTAAAAGGATAAAATGGTTGACGAATTCTTTACAAGAAAAAGCCACATAAACATTTGAGTTCATAAGTATTCAATGTAAGTGGTTCTGGTTCATAAATCGAAATCAATGTTAATCTCTTACATCCTCTTCCAGCTTCTCCCTCTCCACACATGCATAGACTTCACATAGGATTGCCTCAGGATACACAGTGCTAGGAATTAAGTGTTTTTCTCTCTCCTGTAAAATTATCAGTATTTTGGGATATGACTAACATGACGTAAGTCATACTTTTTGCTTAACCTTCATGATTTATGTTTTCCTTTTTTAAGAAAGATTACTTGAAAACTCAGTTGTAGATTCAATGAAAAAAAAAAGGGTCCTTGGAATTCTATGCACCAAAATCTTACAAAAAATCAGCATTGAAAATTAATTTTTTTGTTAGTTAAACTCTGACACAGTCTTCAGCAGTTTTTCTTTTGTGAGCATCAAAAGTTCAGAGCTTCATAGATTGTATATAGTGTTTATAATGCATTTGTCTGGGCAGATGTTCTTGTAAGATTACCAGACCAATCCAAGTTATAAACATAGTTCACACAAAGCTTATTTAATTTCTGTGAAGTCTGATTCCTTCTCCCCAAAATTCCTAGAATACAAACATTATTGCTGCAGTTTATGTTGTATGTGGATTGTGACTGCTGGTTCT
This sequence comes from Grallaria varia, assembly GCA_013396735.1. Taxonomy (NCBI): domain Eukaryota; kingdom Metazoa; phylum Chordata; class Aves; order Passeriformes; family Formicariidae; genus Grallaria; species Grallaria varia. The sequence continues at coordinate 208,543 of VWZG01002128.1, forward strand.
CTCTGCTTTTTGTTTGTTCCTTGGTATGTTTATTTCTAGGGGAGTTATGAGATTGTGATTGAAGGTGGAAAAGACTGTTCCCTTGGGCTTGAAAAGTGACTGACCCCAATCAGCAGGGCTTGTTGTCAGTGATGCTAGAATCTCTTCATGAGTGAGTGGAAAGTAGTTTCCTGTCAAGTTTAGTTATTATTGGTTTTTTTCTCTTCCTTCTTTTCTTTTCTTTTCTTTTCTTTTCTTTTCTTTTCTTTTCTTTTCTTTTCTTTTCTTTTCTTTTCTTTTCTTTTCTTTTCTTTTCTTTTCTTTTCTTTTCTTTTCTTTTCTTTTCTTTTCTTTTCTTTTCTTTTCTTTCCCCCTCCAGCATAGGCAATCTGTTTTTATGTACAGTGTGATTCCTGTGCTGTCTTAAAGATACAAAGAGGAAAGCTGGTGTTTGAAATAAAGAGACTATTACAGTCCAGTTGCCTTTTCTTCTGTCTCTGCAGTTTGAAACTGAACTTGATTGTGTCTTTGTGCAAGTATGTTGTACAGGTGATCTATGAGGCTACACAGGTAGCCCGATGATGCTGTGGTGGGATGAAGGAATAAAGAAGATGGACATTTTCTTCATTCCCCACAGAATGATCTGCAGGGAAACAAAGAAACAAAAAATTCCTTCAGTTTTCCATATTGGACAATTAATATATGTGAGGATAGGGTTGTGGTTTGCTTTTTATTTGTTGAATAAGTTTATAAAGAAATGCACTTCAGTTGAGATTTGATCCATGATTGACAAGACATCATTACCTCTTTCTGAGAGTGACTTTAGACATTCCAACTTTAAAAAAAAAAATAATCTATTTTTCATTGCAATATTTTCCTCAGTATGATGGCCTGGCATTGACCCTATACATTTGGCAGAACCAAGCAGATACAGTTCTCAAGTAGCCATTTTATTTCCGGATGTTTCTGGCTATTGTTGCTTTTATTGTTCCAGTAGTGAAAAACTCTAATTCCTGTCATTTTCCCCCTCTAAGGTCTGCTTTAGGAGGAGGAAAAAGAAAAGACAGAAGGAAATTACAGAAGGATAAGTGACATTTTTCACACTTACTTTTGATGGTCAGTGAATTTATTGAAGTGCTGTTCTTGACAGAATGGTTTCAACTGCAGTTCAAACCTGGCCTCAGACCTGAGTCAGAGCCTGGATCTGACTAGGACAGAGGGGGGTTTGCCTAAACCTTCTCACAGTTCCAGCTACAATCACAGCTTCCTGTTTTTGTAGACTGCTGTCAGACTTGGTTATTAGTCTAAAGTGCTCCAGCACAAATCGTGCTCTGTCATAGAAGTGCCAAATGTTATTAATTATTAATAAAATATTGAATTAGATACCACCATGCTGGTAGTGATCATCTGCAAATCCAAGGGGCAAGCTCTGAGATGGTTTATATATAAGTGATTTGAAGCTTTTTTTCAGGATTTTGGCCCACTGTCATGAGGAATTGCATTCCCTTATGAAAAAGCCAAAATGCTGCAGTATGTCAGAGGATTGCTTTTGTTTCCTACATATCTCGAAGCAACTGCTTCCCTTTCCCTTTGTTTGCTACCTTTTGACGTGCTTACAGCGAGGAATGATTGAATATCTGATTAACTTCACGTAAGAAGCATTTTTGCCCAGTTTTCTGACGAGATGCCGAATCAGTCCAAATCCTTTGAGTCTTATGCAGGAGGTAATCCCACGATCCAATGTCAGCATAATCCCCCCAAGACAGCTTAAATATTTGTAGTTTTTTCTTAAATCAAGAAATCCCTTGGGGTTTATACCAATCCCAATTTAAAAAATGACTTGACCTGAAAACCCTGGAGGAATGTTTGAATGAGGTTGTCTTGCCTCTGGCTTCTTGGCCAACTTGCTCTAATAAGATGTGAACACGATATACAGGGTCCTAATTTATAATATGATATGAAAATTATACATTCAGTGAAAGGCTAGGGGGAAAAATAAGGGATGGAAATGGTGGTAGAGACAGTATTTATTGTGATTACTAGAAGGGGGCCTTAGTGGGCTGGGATTATTGTACTTTAAGTGAAATTGATTTTGTTCATGATTTGATTTTAATCTAGTTTAGATGAATCAAATTCTACAAGGAGCAGATATTTAATTTAGTACATTAGGATGAAAAGGACATCAGTTCAGAGAAGTTTAATGCATATGATGTGATAAAAGAAGTATCTGATTATGAGGGGGTTTTTTAGAGTAATTCCTTGTTATTTCATTACTTCTTGTATATTTTTTCTCTCCACATAACATTTTTATTAAATACAGCCAAGATTTTAGTCTCCTTAATGATACTTAGGCTGATTGCCTAAGCTAAAACAATAATAAAGTTAAAAATTGGAGGTGGAAAGTGAGGAAGACAGAATTCCAGACTTGCCACATTGATATTTGGTAGAGATCTCCTAATGGAACAAAGAAAAGATCCTTGCTCAGCTCCAGGGCACTTGCTACAGGCAAACTCTTTTGCAGGATGGGCCCTAGCTGTCTTTTTACAGACTGCAGTTGTAAACAGAGAGTCTGTAGAAACCAATCTCCTGCAATTTTCCAGTCTACTGTTTTCTAATCTAGGGGAGCTGGAATGCTCTGTAATTTAGAACTTGGTTGCTGTGAAGAGAGATCTCCTACACTGTAGCAGAGAGAACTAGATGGATATTTTTTCTTCAGCTAACACTGGAGATGGGAAAGCCATTCATGGTGAGAATGCAAAGTTCAGCTGATAGGTTTCTTTTTCTCATAGAATAATTTATGTGAAAATATTCCTATTTTGTTCTCTGTCCCCTGACATCCAATTACTAGTGGTCTCTTTTTGGATGAAGGAAATACTGTTGATTCACTGGCTTCCTTGCACCTTTTTGGCACTGTTCTTTGGGTTTTATAGATAAATCAGAAAACCAGTTTCTTCACTGAGGAATGTTTTCTGTTTGGATGTTTAATGAGCAAACCTTTTATATGCTTAAGGAAAAGATTTGCTGAGATGGAAGGGACTTTCTACTACCATCTACATTCATAAAGATCGGTCTGGGTCACAGTGTTCTGCATGGAAAAATAATAAAAAGGAATAATGAAGGAGAATTCTTACATCAGAGATGCAGGGCAGGAGCTGGCAGAAAAGCATTTTAATACATCAGTCTGAGAATGCTTGATTATGTGTCACCTTGCTGTGCTTGCTGGTGTTAAAACAAATTATGAGTGCTTTTGCCCTCTTTGTATAAAATATAATTAAGATTTTTCATTTGCTGAAATGCAAAAGGTAAAAAAACAAAAACAAAAACAAAAACAAAACAAAACAAAAAAAATTTGGAAGGGGAGAAGGAAAACAAAAAGGCAGCTCCGTGGGCCTGACAGCCTCTGTCCAGAGGATGGGACCTTCCCTTTTAATGCTTAAATCTAATAATATGTCTCAGGCAAAACTACATCCCCCTTTAACTCCCTCTCCCACATAACAAGTTGTTCCAATTTAAAACCAATTTATTTAAACTGGGACACTGGTGGATAATTGTCAGATGCCTCTCATTTCAAGGCAGAACTCACTCTCAAGAAATCTACAGTGATGGGTTTACACTGACGTAAATGAAATTAAGATTTTAAAAGGGTGCATGCCATCTTTAGAAAATGCATTGGATTTTCCCTTATTTTCCTGTTTCGAAGACAGTATCTATCACCTGTTTTCCTGGTCCAAGAATGGTGGTCATTGTGGTTCCCCATCAGAGACCGAGAGGCAACATACGAGCTGTTTGAAGGACAGATTGAGAATCTGGTCTGGCATGACAGTTACATTTCTGGTTTGGAGTCTAGGCTCATATTTGGAACATCCAGTAAATAACAGCCCCTGAGAGCCTGATGAATTAGCAAAGTAGGTGTTTATATGTTATTATCTTGGCAGTGTGCCACCAAATAGAAATATTGTTTCTTTCTGTCCTTAAATACTTATGTGTTATAGGCAACAACTTCAGTTGTTTGCTTGTTGTTTTAAAATATAATGCTTTTATTATATCTACATTGATTTCTGTCATTAACTAATTGGCATTGATATATAAGATTGTATATTTTGGATCATGTGAAGGTCACTTGAGGTTTGAGTCAAGCTCTGTTAGACATGACAAGGGATAGAACATTGAATTTGATCCATGTCTTATCAATAATCTCAGATTTCTACCACCTGCAACAACTGTAGTTTCACTGTGTCTCTTGCTTTTTCATTGAAATTCTGGCAGTAATGAGAATTTTGTTGTCATTGAAGACTGTAAGTCTTGTGCTGAGATTGCATCAATTTATTTAGCGAGAGCTTTTCAGGGACCTACCAGTAGAATTGATTTCCTTGTTTTGATCCTTCCATTTTGTGGATTCAACCTGAAAAGGAGTCTTCAGTGAAAGAGGTCTACTCCTATATCTGTTTTTAAAATTGCCAGAACAGGTTTTACTAGGAAACACAATTTTCTTAATAGGTAACTGTTTTAATGCTTTGAAACATTTTATTTCACATAACAATGCTAACTAGCATGTCTTTAGGAAGAGAAGAGTAGAAGGGAGCAAAGTGAACCCACAAATTTGGACATTGCATTGATGAGATAAACCAATATGGTATAATTAAAAGCTTGTGTCTATTCGTATTTTTATAGTATTGTATTTCTCTGCTCTTACTGGGCTTTTAACTGCCTGAAACTGTGAAAGGCTATACTCAGTGTCACAGATGTGTGCGGGAGAATGCAAGCGGGTTGACATGTACTTGTCAGTGTCAGCTGAGAAAAGAGCTGGCGTGGATTGTTCCGTGGAACAATGAAGGAGGTGGTGTCTCTGGGACAATAGCATTAGCTGGCAGAGCAGATGGACTGCTAGCTTGGGAGGTCTAACTAATCCTCTGTCATAACAAAGAACAAGAGTTTATGCTTTACTTGGCTGAAATCCACTAAAGTGAAACACAAATTGGGATGTATCAGAAGTCCTTAGTTAGGGCTATCAAGTGCAATAATTTTGCCTGCAAAGGCTGTTTGAAATGTTCCGGGATGAGTGAATGTATCAGCACAGGGATTCATTACTGTTAGGCAAATCCAGAAATTTTAACCATATGAGTAAAGTCTCCTAGGTGAAGTAATAATATAATTTCTTGAATAAAGAACTTTTTCACTAGGAGACTGTCTTCTGTTCTTTGTAACTTTGCCAAAATTAACTTATCTGATATTTTCCCTTGCCAAGTTCTGCTAGCCTCAAATTTTTGAAAATGTATATTATTAAATATATTATTAAAATAAAAATTTAAAAACACTTGTAACTGTGTACTAGAGGAAATGTAGCCACTCTGTGCTTTGGAAAATGAACCTGGAATTTGTAAGAATGTATCTTTTGCTCTTTCTTTGAGGAAGCCACCCACATTTAGTCCGTCATTCACATTTAAAAATACCTCAATTTGCCCTGGCTCAGTAACAATATTAGCATTTGGCAGCTAAAGTCTGTGATTTGAGCCTGAATCGAGCTTGCTTTATCTCTCAAAAATCACTGGTGTGACCTGACTGCACATGAACCATCCCTATATAGTTATATCCATGTAGATGAGGGTGAGCAGCTCTTTTCTTCCAGTGTGGTACTTGCAGAGGGCTCTTGGTCTCCACAGGGAGATTCTCTTCTGTGTTTTCAGTATTTGTCCAGTTGATGTCCAAAAAGAACTGAAAATTGCAGACTGGCTTGGTTGTAGTGAGGTGAGGAGCAGGTGTGGAGTCGAAAATGAATTACTTGGTTGGACGAGATACCTTGGTCAGCAGGCGGAAGAGACAGCAGGAGCCACCTGAGATGCACAGGGTGGCCCATGGGTGGTTCTAACTGCAGCTGCAGCTAGGCAGGAATGTTAAAACTGGAGGTAAGAGTAAAGGTAGCAAATGATATTGGCATGGTAAACAGGGCTTATGATTCTGGGGGAGCAGTAGCAGGGACTGCATAGGAGTGGGCACTGAGGAAAAGATCAATGAGAAGCTCAGAGCTGGACAAGAACTATAAACTAGAAGCTCAGAGTTAGAAAATATTCATTGAAAAGTTGGAAGCTTCCATCTGTAGGCTTTCTCTGCTATTGCTGGTGAGAAAACCAGGTCAGCAGCCTGTGTCAGATATGCTGTCACCCTCTTCATTGCCTGGAAAGGAAATTAAGGAAAAAGGACTTTGTAATGCCTGAAGTTAACCTGGAGACACATGACTTAGGCAAAGCTTTCATTTCAGTGAAGACTTGTATCTCTCATTCTCTATGTGACAGCCCGTGCTGCACTGACTCTGATGTGCAAAACAACTTGCACTTGTCCCAACAGCTGAGGCCAAGGGGTACCTGTTCAGAGCCTCTGTGAGACTATGCAGCACCAACTGCTGGAAAAATTGAGCCCCTGGGGCTCTGAAGTTTATTTTGCATCTCCCTCTTTTTAGTTTCAACAGATGCGCATCAGCCTTCTTTTGTGAAATATGCCCAGCAATGCTACGACATTGGAATGGCCTGCCCAGAGAGGTGGTAGATTCACTGTCCCTGGAGGTTTTTAAACTGAGATTGGACGTGGCACTGGGTGCCATGATCTAGTAAACTGACTAGAGTTGGACCAAGGGTTGGACTTGATGATCTCTGAGGTCTTTTCCAACCCAATCAATTCTATGATTCTATGATTCTATGACATAGTGCACAATGATGATGTGTAGATTAATCTGTTAATGTTTAGAAAGAACTAAAAACTTCACGTGGGAGAATCGTGAGTCTGGAGGAAGTTAATATTTTAGTATCAAGTCATGGTTTGAACTGCATACTGGACAGGGTGTATAGTGTATTCACTGAATAGTGAGGATAAAGTAAGCACAGAGTAGCTGCTGTTTAACAAGCAGTGCGTGATCCGTACAATCACTGAGAAGAAATTGCAGATGTCATTTGTCACATTTATGTAGAGAGAAGGGAAAAGAAAATAGAAAATTGATTATTCTGGCATTCCCTAATTTCTGGTTACCTGGTTTTGTGCTGGTAACTCTCTGCTGTATAATTTCAGCAAGGCAGCTTTCACAAATGCACAGGCTAGGCCTACTCACCTTCTGTATTCCAGAAGGCTTTTTTAAAAAAACAAAACAAAACAACAGCAATAACAAACACACTCCCCCCAAAAAAACCCCACAAAAACCCACAAACCAACCAAACAAAACAAAATAAAAAACCACCAAACCAAAACCAAACTAATCAACAAGAAAAACCCTCCACAAAGGCAAACAAACAAAACATAACAAAGCAACCAACTGAAAATATAAAAAAACAAACCACCTACCACAAAAATCCATGGTTGCTGGGAAGGGGTTAAAAAACAAGCCTTTTTTCTGTCTGCTTTGCTAATCTGGACACTGTGTTAGATTCACAATTGCCTATGAGGTTATCTACCCTGTTAAGGCTCAGAAGAATTTTCAGTGATGCTCATTTGTAGTTATACCTGCTGGGGGAAAGAAAGAGCTTGTGCAATTACAACTTCTCTTATAGCCATTGCTTATCTGAGTCTGCCTCCGAGTCAAGAAGCCTTTTCTGGCTTGAGCAGTGCAGTGAAGAATGACTCCGCTGCCAACAGAATGGAAACTCAAAACGAGATTGAGTTTAAATCCACAGCTGGGACTTGAGCACTTGGCACCAGGGATCATAAGGTCATTGCAGTAAGACAGGGAACGTTCATGTGTAGTGTGTAAGAAACACATCAGCTTGCCAGTCCTCACTGCAGATTTTAACTCTCTGAGATATATATATATATATACGCAATAGATACCTATCTTTTCAACCTGCAAGGAAAAAAGAAGTCTGTATGATTCTTTTCAATTTTATGGTCAGACAAAAATACTTACCTGCAGTAAATATTTATTTATGAGAGTTGTCACTTCCAAAACTGGAAAATGGATTTTTGTATTCTTTTTGACAAAAAAAAAGATACAACATGTCTTATGAAATATGATTACATTGCTCAAGATAACAAAAATAACAAAACTGAGGGCAACTTTTTTTATAAACATTGTTTGGGATTTGTGTTTATCTTTTAATGCCTTGAATATTCAGGATTGCATGGCCACTAAATTTAGTAATAATATTAAATTCAGTTAAAAAAATACAGATTGTTTGCAATGGTAAAGCTATATATTAATGGACAGTAGCAGTCTTACAGATTTTCTTTCACTGTTTATTCCAGATTAGATGTATTACTTTGTGTAATTCTTGCTAAATGACCAGAAGAGAAGGTGTTTCTTTTTGAAAAGCCAGTGTGGCCTCTGAAAGTGGAGGTGCATATTAATCTTATGGGGAATAATCCTACTTGAAAAACACATAAAATACATTTTAATAGAATCAGAAGTAATAATTTCTTGCTGTGAAGAAGTGAAAGCTTCACCTAGACAGAAAGCAGAAACCAGTCTTGATTCAAGGACTTAAGGTAAAACTTGGTACTGTACAGGGAAACAGGTATGGGGGCATATTTGAGAATCTACAGAAGACTGAGTTGGCAGGAATAGAATTGTTTGGTAAAAATGTATTCAGAAGAAAAAACATTTCCTTGACTTTTATAAGCTCTTTGTAATTCGGTAATTGCTAATGCACTGATCTCCTAGCCATTGAGCATGTTTTGTCTCTCTTCTGATAAGTATGGCACACTTGTCAGAGATATTTTTAAAGTATGCACTTTATACAGTATATTAACTATAGTTTTAGACATCTGAATGCTCACAAGAGAGAGCTGATGAACCTTCTAAGCTTTGAAAAACACTGCTTGCGTGGGATAATTGAAATGCCAGACATAAAGCCATATTAAACTGAGCTTCATCAGTTAAGCCTCTCACAGAGCCACACAGGCTGTATAAAAACTAGTAAACCAACCAACTGGTATTCTAACTTTTGCTTTCAAATGACAAGATTGATTTCTTCTTTTTTTATGGTAAATAGGGAATAACTGGGATCTAATAACGCAAGAAATGCGCACCCGCAATGGACTAAATGTATGAAGTAAACCATAAGAACTCCAAAAGATAGAGATGAAAGCTCTATCATTTGATGTAAATAACCTGTAACGCTGGAGACTATTAATAAAAAAAAATAAAAAAAATAAGAAAAAGACTTTCAAGAGTGTTGACACATATTGTTCTGAATTTAAATGGATTCCCTGCAGTTGCTCAGTGAAGCTGGCATTCTTGACAGACCAGCAACTTCAGTTTAGTGATCAGCTACTTTGGGTTTTAGGATCTGTGACTCTTGATAGCGTTTCAGATACTTCAGACTGTCCTCATTGCAGAATGGGAGACAAAAACAGTGAGAATTGGGCCTCTCAGCACTTTCAGTCTCCTTGACAGAACACCCCTGGCATGACTAACTGCCCTGATGGGGGTTCTTAAAATGCTCTTTTCAATTGATCAGCAGGTCATCTATTGCAGCAAGCATAGACCCAAATATTTTTTGGGATCAGTGAAAACACAGTCAGAGGAACTCCTCAGGGAAGCTGAATAGAACCCGCGGGAATAAGGAAAATGCCTCTTTTCAGTGACTTCCCTGTCATTTTTTATTTGTTTTGTAGTAGTGTCTTGTTAAGTTTGCTTGACAAAGCTTCCCACTTATTCCAACACTAGTCAAACTTTAATTTACACTGAAACAATTTTGACTGCCAAATACAGAGTTTATTCAATAAAATAATTTTTTTTACATGATATATTGTGACGTCTTCATATTTTTTAAAATACTTTTTTTTTTAATTTTTGTTTTGGGCTTTTTTGTTGTTGTTTGTTTGTCGGCTGGTTTAGCTTTTTGTTTGTTTGTGGGTTGTTGGTTTTTTTTTCCTCTTGACAGGACAGTTTTTCTGGCTGCAGCTTTCCATGCTTCTCAAAATGGTGATTAGACTCACAACTCAGATACTGATTTACTGCTAATAGATCATACTCCCTCTCCTCCCCAATAAAATTGTTTATCCGTTTCTTATCACATGATGTGATCATGTCTGTTTAAGAGTTTCCCACCCTGCTTTCAATTAGATCTCTGTTGCATCATTTGCTGACAACCAAGAATCCTGCAAAATAACTAACTTAGTTTAACCTTCAATTTACACAATGTTCTATTAAACATGTTCTGTTATTTTAAGGCTTGTTCTGCCAAGTGAGTAACACCCAGCATCTTCATAAGTAAGTAACACCCAGCATCTTCATAAGTAAGTATTAAGGTTAGAAATACGGACCTGTGTTTACTTGACACTACATTTATCTTGGCAAAATGAAGATCAGGCTCTTAAAATATGATAGGACAATAACCATCAAGCTCCCACCTCTTAACTTTTCATTCTGGCTTTCCATCTTTATGTATTAACCACAGTGCTTTCTTTCATTCTGATTTATTTTTATTGTACTTTTCCATCAGGCTTGTGGTAATGCTGCTTTCTGTGGCTTCTGTGTGCAAAACACACACTCTTGTAGTAATCCAAATTTTTTTTTATTGCATTTCAGGGCAAGAGGGTTTGAAGAGAAGTACCAAGCAGCATTCTCTTCATAGTTTCTCTTACAGAAGGTTACAAATTATCTTTGACTGCTACTGTAGGCAGAAGTACACAATAATGACAAAATATTATTTATAGGCTAAGGAATACATGAACTGTTTGTGGCTGTGATTTTTCTCATCTGTGGTACGCAACTTTCAATATGTGCTCTGCCAAACAAATCTGTAGCTCATACACCCTGCAACACAGTTTCAGAGGGTTTCACTCTTACAGAATACCTTTGTCTGCTAAAACGATTGTGGAATTATGCTGCTGACATTTCAGCCATTGAAAGTGGCCTTTCTTTGCTCTAATTAGACAGCTGGGACTGTCAGCTTTTTCTGTGGAGTTAAGTATTTTTGAGATTTATGGTGGCTGCTTCTTCAAGAGGAATTAGCTGTGAAAGGACACATCTGAGTAGAAAAGCTTGCCACTGTGCAAACTCTTCAGGTTGTGTTTGAGAGTGTGAGGTCTGCTGCTAAAGAGACAGTGGCACAAGGTGAGTGGTTGGTGTTGCTGTGCCCAGCCAGTAAAGGTGGGGTGGTTTCACAGAATCTACTTCAAAAATTAATTGTATGCATCCCAGTCTTGTCCAGCTGTCAAGGGCTGCTTTTGGTGTCACTGTAGAAACTTTCATGGCCATTGGCAGGACATGCTCTGTAGACTGTATTTAGTCTTTGATTGGAGTAGCTTCTTTATGGTGCTTTTCTGAGGTTTGAGGGAAAAGGTTCTTCTCAGTCTCTTCCTTCTTTGGAACAGTGCATCTGTACATGACAGGCTCCTGAGTACTGGGAGTTGCTGGACTGTGTGAAAGAAGGAAAATGTTACACTGCTGAATTTCCCCCAGAATGCCTCATCTACTATTTGCTTCACTTTGGGCTCCGTGTTTACAACTCATGAGAGAACAAAGCCTTGAGGAGTTTTCAATAAAAATAGACAGAAGGGTGGTACACTAGCAGTTGTTGAGGAAAGAAATGCAGACGTGATATATATGAAAATCAGAGCTCAGAGATTATAGTGTATGTAGTGTTGCAAGATCTACCGTAAAAGATGTATCTGTGCTTGTCAGTGACACTGGATTTTTAGGATCAGATGATTTTATATTTAAAACAACACAATTTGCCAAAATCTGTGCTTTTGTATCTTCCAGTAGATGCATTCCTTGTTTAAATCAATAAAATTCCCATCCTCATCTTTCACTGCACATGAGGCAAATGTCACCATCTCGTAGAAATGTACGGCAAGATTCCAATATTTAGCTGCCTTCTGCTTATACACCAGTAAACTTGTGATAAGTTCACTTTAAACCAGATTTTCTTCCTGTTCCTTGCTTCCTTACCCTGCTTTCTTTGCTCATAAGAGTTTAATTTTCACTAGCTTGCCAAAAGTGTAATTATACTTGCTGCATATAAATACCCAGTGGAGATCAGAAGAGAAGACAGAGAAAGTAATTTTTAGAATTCTAAAAAAAATTTGAAATGTAAACTGAAAGTGCCGACAGTATTGGAAGTGTGTGGGCTGGATCACTAATTTCCACTAAGGCAGGCTTCATTCAAGGGGAAAATACGGTTAAATTAGACACACTTAGGTAATGAATTATTTGCATATCTCTAATGAGCACTTCAGATTACCTGCTATTAGAATTCTAGTACACCCAACTTAAATTTGGATGGGATACTGCCTACACAGCTCTCAGTTTCAGGAAAAAGAATTACGTTCACTTTTTAGTATATGGGCAGTTCATTTGACTGTATAATGTTGTGTGTCATAAATGCTGTCAGTTTAAATAGGATTTAACTATCTGTATACACAGAAATGACAGTCTGGATATGTGAAGAGTCCTTGTTCTTTGTGTTAATTTGTGATTCACTGAATTCCAGTGAGGCAACTTTAGCAGATTGAAATTGCTACTGCCTCAGTAACTTTTAGCAAGGTCTGCTTGCCGATCTGTGTTTGGAAAAGAACAGAATAGTTTTGCACATTGGTACATATTAATTTTAAAGTTGTTATGGCATTCATTTATCACTTTGTGTAACCTCTGATGGAGGATATGAACTGTGGGTTGGACAATGAAACCACAGATACACATTATTTAGTTTACATTTAGAGTTATATTTTGATACAAGCTGTATTCCTGTTAGCAGGGCTTAAAGAAAAAGAAAATGCCTTCTGATCATCAAGGTGAAACTCATACGGTCAGATCAGAAATCCCTTGTAGTCAATGAAAAGACTTCTGTTAATGCAAACAGGCTTCATAGTAGACAGAAAACCCTCTTCTGCAAAATTCTTCGGAGCTTTGCAGTCACTCCGTGTCTTAGTTTAGGGCAAAACCAAAACAATTTTGAATACCTTTCTCAAGAAAAGATCACGCCTCTTTTAAATTTAGAACAAAATTTTAATTTTGAAGGGAAAATGTAGAAGGAGAGATAACAGTTCTTAACCACTAAATATAGTTATATATGCATATATGTATATGTGAACCACCGGAACAGAACAGATAATTATATAACCAAAAAGACCTGAACAATAAGTCCGTGGAGATACGGGGTGGGGGGGGGTCGGCTCCTCTCCCGCAGGCGGCTGGTAGCAGAGCGCGTGGTCCTTTGTTCGCCGGCCGGCGCTGGCTATGCCCCGGGGCGGGAAAGGGTGGTGAGCCGAAGGGTCCGGGATCCCCCTTGCTGTTGCCTTGGTGTCTCAGGCGAAAAATGGCAGTAAGTCCAAAGTCCAAAGCAGTGAAGATTAGATTGTATATCCCAGTGGAGCCCTGAGCCCAACGGGCTAAGAGCAGGAAAAGCTAGAACTCGCAGCAGAAAGAGCAGCCTCTGTCCGCGGGTTCCGTCTCCTTCGACTCCGCCGAAGAAGTGAAGTGAAGGGAAAAACCACTCCCCAAACAAAAAACAAAAGAACTGTCCTTAGGGCCATCAAGGTGGAATTTGGATAGTTAGCTAGGCAGAGGCAGTGTCAACCCCCCAAAGGTCATGTTACCAGGAGAGGAAAGAAAAAAATCCTAACAGAATCCAAACTATAACACTCCGTTTTATAGATTGCAGTTTCTCTAATTCTCTTTACTAAGAGTGTCTCTTAGTGATTTCTTGTTCTCTGTTTTGTCCTAATAACTTTCTCCTTCTGGGCTTTTATTCTGGATCTCACTGTTAACTTTCATAGGCTTCTATTCATGAGTCAAATAACTCTTCAAAACTCATCCCTTTTATGGAGCCTTTAGGGAGAACCCCTTGACTTTAAGATATCTGAAATGCAAATAATTATACTTAGCAAATATACAATACAGTTAATCACCTTCACTGGAAAACTGTAGTTTTCCAGCACACTCAGGAATATTTTTATTTCCCATATGGTTTTTCTGTATGCCAATTTTTTGCATTCTCCACTAGTGTTTTTATTCATTTGCATTAAAGAACTTCTGCATTTGTTTTATTATCACCAACATTTTAACATTTTTACACAAGCTTTCTCACCTTATTTCCGTATAACATGTGTGATTCACACATGGGGTTAATGTATCTGTGAATATAGAAACCCATTAGATCTTAGGCTTAAAAATACTCTGCTGCTGATGTACTGTCATACTCCCCTTTATCAAGTAGGGATATTTTAAAAACATCTATACAAATTTATCTGAATCTGTGGCCAATGTCCGAAGTAAAAGAAACGCTAACACTGCAAAAAGAAGTAAATTATCCTGTAATCTTTTCTGATTTTTGAACACTTGTTTTATGTTACTCTGTGCAAATATAATGAATCTTTTCCATTATCTGCTGTGGATATTGCTGAAGGTTTCATTAGAAGAACACTGACAGGTGGATAGGAATGCATTTTGAACCTCTCCGAATACACAAAAGATGAATAAACTAGTTGAAGGTAGAATATATTTCTCTAGCCTTTCTCTATGCATTAAAATGTATGTCAGCCTTTCCCTGTCTGTGGCAGGTCATAAGTGACATTTGAACAGTGGTTTTTGTTCACATGTGATATATCTAGACTGTCTCCAGATTTCTCCTTAAAAATAAGAACAGCCTCTTCCCCATCCCCCCTCAAGCCCACAAACCCAGAACAATTCCATAGTGATGCCATTTCCAAAGCCCTTTCTGTCAGCACTAGAAGCAAGTATACAAGTCATTGTTTTGTTATATGGAATCAATACTGTATCTTATTTGTTAGAATCTTGCATACATATAAAGATTATTTTGTTAGAAACAAAGGCTACCAGCATCCTTTTAGGGGTGAAGTGTTTCAAATATCATTTGTTTATTATCATCAGAATAATGTCACCAAATAAAGTTATTCAGTTTTTAACAAATCCAGTCAGATGCTAGATCTTGGTCTATACCTTTGATAACCATCACAAGAAGCAAAAAACTTTTCTGATTTACACTAAGATGTTTTTGTACATATAATGCTTAAATATTGGACAACGTTTTTTCCACTCATACTTTGCAAGCAAGGTCAAAATTAATCAATACAGAAGACAAACTAAGTCTAGCAATATTTGAAATCATAAGATCAGATTTTCCTCATCTGAGTTAAGAGTTCAGAGTTAAACACAAAGGGGTTTTTATGGATCTGCTTACTAATAACTGTGATTATCACAAATGAAAAGACTAATTGTGATATATAAGTTGCAAATGGGTCCCCACAAAACAGCATGTTATCTCAGGACCCATGTGCAATGCAAATATAACAGGGTAGTTATCCTAGTAAAGCTTACTGAACATCTATTTCAGCAACTTTCTTTTTTTGTCAAATGTGTGAAACTAAACTTATCTACAAAGAAAATATAATGATAAGAAGAAGTAGGGCTTCTTGGCATAAGATAATATTAAATGCAAGACACTTGCAAGATGTTCTCAAGATCAGAAAGTTGTTGGTTATCATTGGGTATGTTTCTACAAGAGGTCTGATTTTTATTTTTGTCTTGAGAGATGTTTCTCTTTACCAGATGACATCAAGCATTCACATCAAAACTTCACATCTATAAACAAGATCAGAAGTTTTGAAAAAGTTTAAATTCCTCAGTCAGCATTTCTTTTATGAGCTCAGTCATAATGCTACTTTACACAGCGTGGTGTGGCTGTTTCCCCGGATTCCTTTTAGTTATTTTTGCTTAACTGTGAAAGAACAAATGGTGCTACAACCTGAGGGAAATGGAGCAGCAGCAGAAAATGGGGTAAAAAGAATGATCCGAATCAAAAGTTCGGGATGTAAAGGTATAGCTTTCATCAATCAATAAGGAATAGACAGAATGATTGGGATTGTTGTACTCTGTTGCTTTTCAGTTTCTCAAACTTGTATTTTTTAAGATCAAGAATAGTGACTCTTCATGTGTAAACCTGTATCTCGGATAATCTATACAAAACCAAAGCTAAAGCCAGGAAAATAAGCAGCAGAGGTGCTCCTGGGAGGCAGAGGAAGTGGGCTGTGAGGGATCAACAACAAAGATTCTGAGGAAGGGCAGTCTTTGTGTTAAATTCTTGCGCAATCACACGGAATTCCTTGTTCAGTTTTGGTATACTTTTTTTAATGGGTAACCACAGGATCAGTAAACCCTCAAAGTTATATGATTTTTGAATACTGTACAGTCTCTTCTGTCATTTAAGAGTCAGAATTTTTGTTGGTGTGAGCTAGCATGATTCCATCAACCTTGTGGTTGCGTCAACAACAGTGGGTTTCCAGGGATTTACATCATCTAAAACTGGTTTGCAAACTGAATTCCCTAACTTTGTTTTATTTTTTTTTCTTAATTTGCTCAGAAACTGTTTTAAGTACCATTGCATATTTCTTCTCCTGACTTTTGTCTGACCTTAAATAAAGTTGGCACCCAAGTAGGATTTTCTTAGTGCATAAGTCCTTGTGATATGCATTTAAGTGTTGTCTGTTTCTGTTTTACTATATTTTTGTTGTGTAGTTCATCTAACTTCTCAGAGCAGAGCTGAGATGAAAGACTTGTATTTGGAGCTGTAGTTATCAGTGAAAGTAAATGAGTTGCCACTAGTTACAACACTTTTTTTTTTTTGCCCCTTAAGCAGCAAT
>VWZG01002128.1:225228-249513 GCA_013396735.1 Grallaria varia
TTTTTTACAGGTAACTGTAGAATTTGAATAATTTAACCTTTAAAATGTTGTTTACTCTGTTGTGATCAAGAGGAAAAAATGACACTTCTTTCTTTTGCTGATGCCATTTACAGGCTATGATTACAGATGCATGGTGTAGGTGCTTGTGTACAAGGAGCCTTCATCTTGGTGAGGAGCTTTACTGTGTGAAACAAATCAACTAGAGCACTTAAAAAATCAAAAAAAAGAAAAAAGAAAAAAAAGAAAAAAAAAAAAAAAGGAAAAAAGAAAATCACACCCAGATGTATCTAGCACCACTCTGGGCATTTAAAGCTGAAGAGTTTGACTTGCAAAACTAGATACAATAAATCTGTCATAAACAATAACCACTTTTGGGTTTATGACCCAAATCATGACCATTTCTTTGCTTCGTTAAACAGGCATTTGTGATCACCTCGTCTCTTTTCTCTGAAATTGGTTGCTGCCTGAGCATTATGTGGGACAATGGCTCTCTGTGGGCTGGGGCTGGCAGTTGGAGTTGTCCTCTAAGGGGTGGCAGGGAAGGCCCCATTGCCCCAGGCAGGAGCAGAGCAGCTGGAAGATGGTAGGAGCAGCCCCAGCCCTGGCCATTGGGCTCTGTGGGAACTGAGGCCAGGCTGGGAATCAGGTCAAGGTCTGGACTAGCAGCAGAAGATCTGGGCACAGGAAGAGCTGTTGTTGCAAATAGTGATGATGAGAGGTAACACTTGCTCTCCACACCCTACAGTGCTCCACTTGCGTTCCCTTTCCTATGTGTGCTGTGGTACACACCATTGAAATTGCACTTGCATTGAAATTGTATGTGGCTCAATCAAAAGATGTTGGGATGATTGGTTCCAGGTGCCATAAAACCACCTGGTACCATTTTGCCATCTCCTGTAGTTGGAAAATCACTGTTATCTTGCCTTTCCTTGAGGAGATGCAGTTCAGACTGTCATTGTTACACTGTGTATTAGTGGTGCTGTGTGCTGCCTGGTACGAGTCATTGTGGAGCCTTATTCATAGTGTCATACCCATCTGAGATTTGTCAGCACTACTTCACTGCTTGTGGGAAGATGCTGGTGTGCTGTCATTAATATTCCTATTCTGGGAAAACCAACAGAAAGTGCTCATGGAAAATCAAGGAACAGATCTCTTACCCAGGACTTTGTAGTAGAACTTTGTGTGCTTTAAAATGTGACTGAAACACTCTGAGAAATGGCTTCACAATGTGTTATCCTTGTGCCTTCCAGAAAAAAAAAAGTTGTATTTTCTGGAACATAATTCTTCACCAGGTCTAGAATATGTATTCTCTTATATGCTGCACCACTGCAGAGAGTCCACTGAAAATACTTTGGTTGCTGTATGAAGCATGGCCCGTAGCATGCCTTAGGGCATGGCGCTTGTGGGGCTCAAGTGATAGCTGAGTTACTGTATATGCACCATAGAGTTGCTTAAACTTACTTCAACATAAAACAGCACATTTACACATTAGACAAGCACAAAATGGTCCATGTGGAACTATTTTCATTTGAGGCAAAGTGTCCTTGTAGAAGTTTGAAGTGTGAAGTGAATTTTATCACTTTAAATTGTACAAATAAACAGAAAAGAAAGTTCATGTGTATGCTCTTTCCTGTTTCTGGAAAATTCAGGTAGAATTCCTTTTTCTCTGCCTTTTGTGTTTGGTTTTTTTGGGGTTTTTTTTTTGAAGAGTAGGAGTACCAAGACGAATTACCTTTTTCTAAGGGTATAAGCCAGTTTCCAAAGGAATATACAATATAATAAAGGATAAGAGAGAGTAAGCCTCTCAAAAATGATCTGAAATGTGTGATTAGTACATTTATTTTGTATTTTATTATTTGGAGCTTTTTGTCTTTTTGATTAGATGAGTGGAAAGGAAATAATTGCATTGCATTCATGGTCTATCAGGAAAAGTGCTATGCATTTCTCTTGTTATTGGATATACCGTTTGCATATTTGTAGATATTTCAAGATGAATCTTGCAGGTTGTATCACTTGCATCCTACTTGAAACAGTGGCATATGCAGAGGGATAGTGCAGTGTGAAATTTATCACTTTACCTTACAGGTTTTTGGGCCGATGTGCTGTTCCCAAGAGTTTTTAAAAACTTTTTCAGATCTTATGATCAAGTTCTTTTAATTCAAAATAGTTTGTTTTCCCCAAGGAGCTTTCTGAAAGATGCTTACCAAAACATAGTAAACAATTTGAATTATTTGGATTTAGTGATTCAGGTGGAAGTATCAACAGTGGCAGATCTGAGAAGACTGCAATTCATGAACAGCAGCAGTAATTCAGAAACCAAAATGTGGTCCTTTGAGCTTTCAACACCCTGTGACTTGCAAAGGAGTAAAACTGAAGTCTCTCCATGGAAAGCATTGGAACTACATCTGAGAACGAAGCCACTAACATCCCCGTCACCATACTGTAATAGTATGCTGCAAGTAAAATGCCTGCTGAAACAACTGAGAATTCCTTTTTTTGCTGTGACTATGAAAGATTTGGCAGTTGCCTTTTCAAACCTAGAATGTCTGGGTTTCATGGAGAGCTCAGGATTACCTAACGAGGGGTGGTCTCTTCAGCTGCCTGGACCTGAAAGACAGGGAAAAAGGGAAATCAGCCTCTCTAGCATGTAGTTCACTATGTGTTAAGCTTCCATTTTAATTTACAGTCCGTAATATAGTTTCTTTGGCAGGGATTCATAAATCTCCATTTCATCTGTACAAGTGCCGCATTGTAATGGAGCTCTCTGTGGTCCTGCCTCTATCTCCATGTAGCCTGCCTTTTAGGACATGGAGAATTCAGCAGTGAGGAATATCACCCAATGCCAGACCTCACAGATGCCTAGTGTTATTGAAAATGCACTGGTACCTCAGATTGCTATGCAGGTCTATGGTAATTAAAATTTTATCTTATAAACCCTGCTGTCTTCAATGAAGAGGGATTGAGAGCCATAGCAGAGGATGATCATGTGTTTTATCAGAACTTTCTGAAAGGAAAATCCAGCAGGTTCAGAGCAGGAAGGAGCCAGGATTACATTGCCTTTAATTTAAATATATCATAATATAATGTCAAACCCCTTGCAACTGACATTTATCTACTGTAGTTCATTTTAACTTTTTCCCCAGAGTAGCTCAGTGTCCTGTGGTTGCACAACAGTTCAAACCAGTTGCACATGATGTGATTTTCATATGTTTCTCCTGCAGGGCAGATATTCATCAAAGCATGCAACAGACAGCAAAAGCAAAAGGCAGCAAGCTATAGATTATCACATTGATTTTTCAGGGGTCAGACTGTCAGATTAGTAGGTTTAGAGGCTAGGTCATTTGTGCTTCCTAGTACTGATGCAGACAAACTGGCAGGCACATAATTAAGCAGAGAATTCTGCAGGTAGGACAATTAAGAAGTTTCAATTTTAAAAAAAAAAAAGTAAAAATTAGTAAGCTGTTTATTGGCCAAACTCTTTTGATTTGTTCTTACCAAAGATGAAATGGAAAAGTGTTGCCTGGTTGTGGTTTTACCAAGGTTATTTTCATTTTCTTAATGTTTTCCTTGTGTATGTATGGTTTCCTTTTAAGTGAGAAATAAAAAGAAAAGAAATAACAGGAAAAAAAAACATAGAATGGATAACTCTTTAAAAAGATATATGTACTTATATATATATACTCAGAAAATGCCTATCCTGGGGTAACTAGGAAATAGATGAAAATGGTGAATTTGAGCAAAGTTTTCTGAAGCAATTAATCCTTTTTTTTCCCCCTCCTGTCTTGAGATAACTGGTATGTAGAAATTTCGCATAGTTTCTATTGCAAAACAAAGGAGAGCCTTTCTGAGTTTCTCGGCATCTCTTGTATTAGGATCTAGTTTCCATAGAATAAATATTCAGAATATAACAATTTGAATCCACAGCCTGTTGAAGACTTTAGATTCACTAGTTTGCCCCTAAGGAGAGGTAAGATCCATAAGCAAAAGTTTCTGGCCCATATAATTGTTCCCTAAATGAATAAAGGTAAATACAAAACTAGTTTTTCTATAGGTAAAAAGTATTTTCATTTTCATATTTCATGCATACATAAACTATTTTAGTTTTAGGTGGACTTCAATGATTAATGAATTCAGGAAAAGCAAACCAAATTTTCATAGAAGACTAGCATTTAGCTGTTCTTTCTTTAAAAGTAAAAAGGGGGACTTTTTATTCTGTAAATCATTAGGACTAGTGCCAAGCACTTCAAAAGTACTTAAATGAAGCACAAGTGTTTCCATTATTTAATGAAATTAAGGAACAAAAAAAAAAAGGTTTTTATTATTAAAAGCAATGTTTATCCCTAGGATTGACAACAATGGGTATTGTATAAATATTACTTCTGGATCTTTTCTTATTTTTCAATGTAACATTGGCTTTAGATCAGGTGGCTAACTAGCAAGTTTTTAGCTTACAATCTGTAAGTATACAGATTGTCATTATGACTTTATTTCACATAAGAGCTAAAAAGTGCTTGCTTATTTCAGTTCTTGAAAGGTTATTGTGTCACTCCCTTATAGATGAGTGCACCTTTGTTTATGTCAGGCTAGTTTTGTCTACATAGAAATACTTTTTTATGTTGGCTTTCCCCATGTCTTTTAGTAACTTAACAATTTATGTCAGGCAGTGTCTAGTGCTACAATGAAAAAATGTTGTGAAACAACAGAAAAGATATGTTGATATTCTGAGCTAAAGGGTTTTTTCTTTTCTATTTTTATTTAAGTGAGTGAACCTGCATGTGCATCAATTACTCACACTTTTACAGTTCTCTTGAAGCTCTCAAAAGAGGATGTGAATCGTAAAAAGGACTTCGGAGTGGCCATCTGTGAAAGGAAGTATTGCTTCCTCCAGTTTGAATATCCTCCATAGCTTCATCTTTGTCCACCCTTGTTTTCTACAATAGAGGCCCTCTGAGAAAGGAGGACGGCAGGTAGACCACAGGGTCTGAGAAGCTTAGGAGGACCCAGTATGCTTCCTCGAGGGCCTGTTCTGGTATTATTTCAGAACACTGAGCTTATTCCCATGGGTTTGAATGCATTGGAAATAAATGAACGAGGGATTTTGCATGAAAGAGTTCTGTTTACTTCTTGTCTTTTGCTGTACTTTGTGATCTAGCTTTTTATATACATAGTAATCATCTAGGTGAGTATTATCAGTGAGTTACTGAAAAAATAATAGATTGTTAAAATCAATTAAAAATATCTTCTATTCTTTGTGAATGTGAAGAAAATACAAGAAATTCCAACTTATGCCTACTTTCCACCAGGGTTACTCCCCAAATACTTAGAACATTATTTTTCTTGCTTGTGCTTGCAGCAGTGTTTAATGTACNAAGGCAGCTTTTTGAATGCATATAACCTTTTGAAACTTGTAACTTGATGAAATCTATTTGGACTTGTTTTCATGGATCTAGCAAAAGAGAACTGTGATTTCAGTACTCTTACTTTGCTTCATATCAGGTTGCAGGTCAAAGCCTTCACGAAGCTCTTTAAAGAAAGTACTAGAAGAATTCTCATTATGAGTAGTATCTAAATGACTTGGTTTTAATTTTTGTCCTTTTGAAAACCAGTAAAAACCTAGAAATATTAAAATCAAGTCAACAAAAATCATCAGTTAATAAAAAGCCAGTATGATGCAGATGACAGGCATAATTCTGATTTCATCCAGTTAAAATTGCATTAAAGTGTAAACAAATGAGAACACAGCTCCCTCCATGTTCTAGGAAATTTGGCAGCCTTCACTAGGGACATTTCTACCATTTTATAATCATCATATTATTATTTCTTCTATTCCCTTAGCTGTGGGAAATGAGATTAGTAAGATCAATCCCATAATGTATATTGATCACCCAAGTATTAGTCTGCTCAAATAATATTTGCGACTCGCTTAGAACTTTTAATTTCTTTAAATATGAAGGCACTTTTAAGAGAGTGATTTGGTCTGTATTTTTGCATTTTACTTACGGAGAAAACGAAGCAGAGCATGGCTAAGGGCTAAGTGGCTCTTGGAGTCATGACCTCAGAAGAGTGAATGAAGTGACTTGAACCCTTGTGTTCGTAGGGCTGGAAGGGGAGACAAACTTGGACAATTCTGCAACTGTGGTTGTGCCTGCTATTTCTGTAAAAGCACATTTTGTGTTAATTCTCTAAAAATAACTTCTCCATGTTTGTTCTATCTCATAGCTTTTTCATCTCTACCGATCTTTGTGCCATTTCTAGGCTTGAAAAACACATGCACACAACCATTGAAGATTTCTAGGGCTGAATACGAGGTTTTCTTGTTCATCCTCTTGATCGTGGTGTACAGTCAATCTTAGGAAAAGGTACTTGTAGGGAACTCCAGTTCAGCACTTCAGCTTTTAACAGATGTAGTACTTCATTTTTATCTCTTTCTGACAGTACTCCAACAGGAGTTTTCCAGGGGCCTGGGACAATGTTTTGTGCAAGATAAGATAATATAATGCACACATACTGATTCCTAAAAGTGTGCTCTCTAGCATACCATGTTGATAGCACAGCAGGTAAACAGCAATAACTAACTCTCTGGCACACACATCAGAGCTATCGCTGAGGGACACTGCCATCCAAAACTTTTCTTCCATGCAGTGCTGCACAGCTGGGCATGGGCACCGTGATTTATAGTCCCCTGACTGCAGCTCCAGCTAGCCTTCTCTGAACCAAATTTTGCTTTTAAAATAACCAGTCTTGGCTTTGTTCTTGGTTTGAAAAAAGAAATCATATGAGTTTTCTACTAGATTTTTAAAGTTCCAAATCCTTTTGTTTCAGTGACTAAATACTTCTTCCATGGAGCCCTTTTACATGTCAGGGTGGAATCATCCCCAGGCTGATTTAAAGGCAAAAGACAGAAATGGGCCACTCCAGGCTAAACAGTTTAGATGAGTTGATATGAGAACAATGTGGTAACAGTTCCACACAGTTTTCAGAGGTGGCTGAGTCTGCTGGATTGCCGAGACACTGACCAGCTGTTGTGTGAAAGAGTCAATAATTTTTTTTCAATTACTCACACAGGCAGGAATATACTTCAACTACCAGGGAGATAAAATGGAAATTCACCTCCATTTTGGAGATGGATTCTTCCACTGCAGTAGAGCAAGCAGCAGACAATGGAACTGTGCATCTACTTACAGACATCAAACTTCTTTACTTCTTTTCTTTTTATTTCTTCCTTTCCGTATTTCCTATCTTTTCTAAATTCATTTTACTGTTGGCTGACGGTCACTGGTCACCATAGCAACAACCTCTGGTAGCAGCAAGTTTGGGATGCCCAGTGTGAGGATCTTCACATTTGAGCCTTGCCAAGGCTAAGTATTAATCCTGGATTATATATTGGCTCAACATTGTAAGACTGTCCAGTTTCTCCGTTCATTAGCTGTCTGATGGTCTTCTTTTCCTGAGATGGTTCCTTCTCTTTCCTAACTTATCTATTGGGCAGTCTAGTGTAATTTACATCCTTTAATCTCTTTGTGTTGGTTATTTTGGAGGCCTGGTTAGTTTAAGTGTCTTTTAACAAAATAACATACAAAACAATTGCATTAAAGAACCTCTTTTAAAAGTATGATTCATAATGAAAAAGGGATTTGAGATAGTCTTGTTCTTTGGACAAATATTTACAGTTTATTATAAAAAAATTTACTTGCAAGCTCTTTAAATGTTTTGCATGGGTTAGCAGTGGTCAGGTTTTTGTTAGGGTATGGGGGAGAGAAATACTTCCAAGGGAAGTATTTGTGTTTGGAGACAAGCAAGTAGTATGGAATAGATGTGAATGATGCAGCGCTTAATAGCAGCACAACAGTCCTTTAAATTTTTTAAACTGCCACACTGACCATAAAACAACCCCAAATAGCAGTTGAAACCTTGCTGTAAAGCAAAAGTAGCAAAGTGGTTAAGAGTACTTGGTTAGGAAATGAGACCTGAAAGAGAAAACTGCAGTGCAGTGATTAGTTTGATTTGCTGGATAAATTACTATGTTCAGATTCAATTTGTATCAATAAGCAAAGCACTGTACACCTGCAGAGCCTGTCACACTTGGTATCCAAAACTCTGACACAGCTAGTCTTAAACAATCTTTTTACCATTGTCAATAATGAAAGCCAAAAAAAATAGCCCACAAAGCACCCCACCAAAAAAACCAACCACTAAACTTAGGGTATTTGTATTTTTATTCCATATAAGTGAAAAAAGTGCGTAATGTTTCTTTAGAGTATTTCCTTAAGGGAACACAATACTTTTAATAAATATATGGAATATTGCAGTATTCTCAATGGATTATTTTAAAAGTAGCCAAGGGGTACTGTTCATTCAGTAGAAGGATTTCTCTTTATTAAACCTGACTGAAAGCTAGGAGCATAATATGCTGTCTCCTTAATACAGTGGAAATTGCACTTTGATAATTTGCAACTATGATATAAAATGAGTAAATGTGTAGGCTTTTACATTTGCACCCAGGCAATTGATGTTTATCCCTGCCTGTAATCCTTGTAGCATTTCAGGAATGAAAATAGCTGGTTTCTAGGGAGTGCTTTTCTTCATTTTTGCTTTCTTTTGTTTCTTGTTTCTTTCCTTTTTGTTTTTGCTTTTTTTTTCTTGTCTCAAACCTCTTTGGATATGTTTTGCAACAAGCAAAATCTGAACTCTACATATTTGGTGGGTGGTTTGTCTTGGTTTTGGTTTTTTCTGAGTTTGGGAAATTCCCTGCAGGTTTGTTTGGAAGAGTTCAAACTGCTGTGATGGGATTTTTCAGGAGAAAACGAACTGAACTCTTATAAATGGTCGATACAGAATGATATTTATGAAGAAAGGGGAAGGATTAATCTTAAGAAAAGGTATAATGGAGCCAAGGTATAGAAGGTTATTTAGACCACACTTAATAGATTTTAAGGGAATTCCTCAGGTATTTATAAAGTTGCAGACCTGACTGAGGGCCTATCAGCTTAATATTTTCTATTAGGGAATTCCATTTATTTCTAGGAAAAAAAAAAGTTAATCATTTGTTTGAGAGAGTAAGTAGAGTGAATTGATGCTGAGTACTTTTTGTCCTGACTCTTTCATCTGCTACACTCATATCTGATTTTAGTCAAAATCCTGCAGATTCTTTCTGATGGTAAACATGCAACTTTTTTGCACAGCCCAGCACAAAGTAAAAACTTGGAAATATTGCTTCTTAATCACAATTCACATTTGTGAGCTTGGGGTCAGGCTACATTTTGAAAAAATGCCTACGTGTCAAAATTCAAAAAGTGTGGTTGGCAGGTGCAACCCAAAAGACTTACGGTCAGTTCTATGAACTCTTTTTCAGTTTTCTTTAATATTAGTTTAACACTCTCTTGTTTAATCAAAATGTGTGATATTTAAATAATAAACATTGCCATTTTCCTCTGGACACCTAAACCAATATTAAAACAGAGTAAACATGAGAAACTTGTTTAATTATTGTTAATGGTCAAGGCAAATTCCACGACTGAAAAATCAGCAGTTATTATGCATTTAATGGATACGGGATTCTATTTATTCTTGATANNNNTATTCTTGATATTTTGACCATGTGAACTTAAAATATTTTGACCTGCTGTAGCCTTCTTCAATAGATAATTTCTTTACAGTGGAGGGAAGTTTGGCATCAGGATGAAAATGATGTGCAGTGTTTGATGACTGTCTCAAAGAAGGTCTCCTTCCTAATATAGACAGGTGGTCAGTGGTCAGAAATATGTTATTAATTTGGAGTATGGATCACTGAGTATTCTGGGATAAATTTTTAAAGACATGTATTCTTGCCTGCATCTAATGTGAGACCTTCACATTAAAAGATAGTCCTCAAAAATATCCAAAATATTATGGAAAATCAGTCTTAAAACTTTGTACGTCTATGCAAAAAAAATATATATTAAAGGCCATATGCAATGACTTGGATTTACTGGATCTTTTTCATTTTGGGGGAAATAAAAAACAACCAAACAAGCAAATAAAATTAAAAAATAAAAACAAACAAAAAAAAAACAGGGAGGGGAAAAAAAAAGCAGGGGTATTTAGGGGAAAAACCTTTGATGTTGGGAATGACTAGTCTGTTAAACTGGGTTAAATTAATTTCTTTAACCTGGATCTCCAAGTTTACTCACAGACCTAGTTAAATTGGTAGCTAGGCTGGCTCACTATACTTCCTTCAGGCTACACAGAAGGAGCAATTAAACACTCTTTTATGTAATCACTGCTGGAAACAGTAGAAACTGTGCCACAAAGTGTGTGGCTGCATGGCAGAACTTCTACCTACCCATGTAAAGAAATAAAAGCTATTTCTAAAATAGAAATCCAAAGGCCAATGGATTTATTGGCTGCAGCTGTGAAGGTGAGTGGCTGAAAGCAGGAGCAATAGTCATAGCCATTCAGCTGTGAAGATGCCAAAAAAAAATCCACCAACAAACAAAAAAACCCAAAATCAAAGGGAAAAAAAAAAAACAAACAAGCTTTTGCTCTGTTCTAGGATTGGGGTTTTTTTGCTGATATTGCTTTATTTGTGAGCATGAAAGCTGTATTTTCTTTCCACTTTTTAGACAAAGTCAGGTGTCCTGACATTTATCATAAGTAAGCAGGATAGCATGAAGGAAACTTTTGATGACTTCTTTGTTTCTCCTAAAAGAAACAGCAAGCAAGTTCTCCATTAAAGGCAAAACATTCAAGCTAAAATATGCACAACAGCATTAAATGTTGCAGGATATGAAAAACTAGATGGATTGTTGTACTTGTGTCATGCTTCAAAGGCATGATCTTCTCTTACATAATTTTTAATACATAATTTAGTTAGAAATGTCATGGATATTCATTCAGCACTTTCCATACATAGAGAGTTTTGCCTGAGTTCCTGTCAAAACTGTTAATTTATAGAAATCCTTAAAATACTTTAGCCAAAATGGATTCGGTCTTGTGTTGCCAGTGTGTGCTACCAGATCTTGTCATTTTACTGTGTCTGTGTTCTTGATAGACAAACAGGACTGTTCCCTGTCTTTCTTTACTTTGAGGGAGATTTTCTCTTTTCAACCATGTTGTTAATGAAGGTAAGGCTTCTCTTCCTACACATCTTTATAGACTCTGAAGCTTTTCAATGGAGGAACAGACCCCTGAGTCTTGATTTCTTTTTAGTTGTACAACAAACAGGCAAGAAGCATTGACTTACTGAACAAAAGAGATCAGACTTAGATGATGATGAAAATGATTCAGAAGAGGTTTTAAATGCAGTGCCAATAAATATGATCACAGGTCATGCCTACTCAGCAATTTCTTGATCGGTTGGCATCATTCTGTATGTGTTTGCTACCCAAAGCCATTAAGCAATTTGTTTGCTGTGAAGATGGTTAAGCTGCAAAAGCCAAATGCCTGAAACAGAATTACCATGCTAGTCATGCCAGTATTCCTTGGATTACAGAGACAGACAGCTTCCCGAGGCTGTGGCTTCTTGATAGGTAAGTAAAGACCTACAAGTCAAGAAGAAACTGAGAGGATATTTAAGGATCTTCCTGTTTTTCTGGGTTGTGAGGGAAAGGATAAATAATAAAAGATAAATCTAGCAGTAAGAGTTGAGCATTTTTTTCTGCCATGTGACAAACATTTGCTTCCTTCATGCATCATAAGTCTGCAGCTTGTTGTCAGTTTTTCCTTAGTCTTCCAGTGCAGAGCCCTGGAGCGTATCCACACTACTTGTTCTTGGAAGTATATTGAAATAATGACTGTGATTCAGGCTGAGGTAAATGGAAAAGGGAGGGACTTCTAATTTGTAGTGGCAAGTTAACTACTGTTCATGAACTTGCATTTACTTGCTCTTTGCAAAGATTTCCCCCCATCCCCCACCCCCAAGGTGTTACCCTGTGCGTGCCGCTTTTCACTTTAAACTGGATAGAGCTGCTTACATTGCAGGGAGTTTATGAAGATCAGCTCTTGAGGCCTGATTTGCTTCTGTCTTTAATACAGAGTAATACCAAAACAATAACAAACTGAAAGGGTAGTATTTACATTGCCCCAGTGTTAACAAAACAAACCAACCAACCAAACAAAAGAAAAGCAGTAATTTATTAAGGGTTTCCCTACTGCAGAGACTAAGACTTATTCTGGAGGAAGTTTACCATAGGCTATTCCTTAAAATGGCATTTCAACACACCTGGCAGGTGAATTGATGAGCTTTCTGAGGTGGATGGCTGACACCTGTGAGAGGGACGTGTTTGTTTTCTCCCTGTATTGGGTTTATGTGGCAAGGTTTTAGTAGGGGTGGGGCTATGGGGGGAGGTGTCACTTCTGCAAGAAGCTGCTAGAAGCTTGTAGAAGCTTCCTCTGTGACCAGTGGAGCCAGTGCCAGCTGGCTCCAGGGTGGGGCCAGCACTGATCAAGGTCCAGCAGTGATGATGGTAACACCTCTGTGATAACATAGTCAAGAAGGGGAAAAAGATATTGTTTAGAAGTAAATTGTAGCTGGAGAAGGGAGGACTGAGAATGTGTGAGAGCAAGAGCCCTACAGACACTCAGGTCAGTGCAGAAGGAGGGGGTAGAGATGCTTCAGGTGCTGGAGCAGAGATTCCCCTGGACCCTGTGGTGCAGCCCATGAGGAGGCAGGACCTCTCTGCAGCCCAGGGGTGTCCATGCTGGAGCAGAGATCCACCTGCAGCCCCTGGAGTACCCTGTGCCGGAGCAGGTGGATCCCAAAGGAAGCTGTGACCCCATGCAAGAGCAGGCTCCTGGCATGACCTGTGGACCCATGGAAAGAGAGGAGCCCATGCAGGAGCAGGTTTTCTGGCAGCACTTGTGACCCTGCAGGGGAGTGAGTCTGTTCCTAAAGGACTGCACCCCATGAATATGACCCGTGCTGGAACAGTTGCTGAAGAAATGCATCTAGGGGGAAGGACTCCCCTAGAAGAATTTCATGGAGGGCTGTTTCCTGAAGAAGAAACCCCTTGCTGGAGCAGGGGGAGAGTGTGAGGTGTCCTTCCCCTGAGGAGGAAACACTGGCAGGGAATGTGTGATGAACTGACTGCAGCTCCCATTCCCTGTGCTGTGGGGGGAGGAGACAGAGATTCAGGGATAAAGTTAAGTCCAGGAAGGAGGGAGCGGTGAGTAGATGTTAAGATTTAGTTTTATTTCTTGTTATTCATCTCTCATTTAATTATTAATGGATTTGGCTAATTTTCTCAGTTCTGGTCTGTTTTGCCTGTGATAGTCATTGCTGAGTGATTTCTCTGTGTTCTTACCTTGACCCATTAGCCTTTCATTGTGTTTTCTCTCCCCTGTCCAGATGAGGAGGGGGTTGATAAAGTGGCTTTGGTAGGCACTTGGTGTCCAGATAGAGTCAACCCACCATACTCTCATTTTTTGATTTGGGAATGGTTGCGGTTCTTAGCCTTCCTCTAAATTCTGCTGCTCTAGACAGCTAGTATTACTGCTGTGCAAAGCTCTAATTGCACTTTCTTTATCACAGACACTTTGAGATGTCACTTGGTAATTCTCATTGACTTCCTAAAGAACTCATTTGCAATACACAGTCATTTTAGGTACTTGACAATTATTTGATTGGTTATTTTGTTTCAATCAGATCACATACTGCATGTCACAGCAAATTGCAAAGATTTCGTAAACACCTGTTCCAAATTGTGGGTTTCTGAGTTAAATTTAGATATAATATATTTTTAACCATGATTTTTTTGTTGTTGTTTTCCGTGGTTGTTTTTCATTTTCTTAATGTTGGGATCGTTCCCAATTTCCATTCAATACATAGGTTTTAAATGTAAATTGGGAAATAGATATTAGNTTTTTTTTTTATTTATTTCTATACCTTTAATTGCCAGCCAAGGTAATCTGCTGTACGTGATGAAGACAATGAGTCCCACTAGTGGCCATTACCTGCAACTGGTGCCAAATCTGCATTCTAATGCATTACTAGCAGGTGATGGTTTAGGTTCAGTTACATAAAACTGCCATTGTATTTCAAACTTTGTAGTCCAGTTAGATATGCTACTTTAGAGAATGTTTAGAATTAGATTTACAAAATCTTAAGCTTCCCAAATTTCTTTTAAAGCAACTCTTTGCAGAGCAAAAGCAAACTACATACACATCAAGAAAGCAGTGTATGACAGACATCAAGGAAAACATAGACTATTTATTTTTTATAAGATAGCTTGAAAATGTCAAATAAAGGCTAGGTTGTTCTTTTCATATTAACTAGAAAATTCTCAGATATACCTAGGTAGGAGGAAGAAAATATGCATGGATTGTTACATTTTAGTCACCATTTCTATCATTTCCCAAAATGCATGGCTACTGTGTCATTTTAAGGTTTGGAAGTCACTGCATTTTTGTTTTAATGAACAATGGCAGCTCTTGATCTGAGTCATTAATAAGATTTTGACTACATCTGCATTTAAACCTTGTATATTCTGCAAGAGACAGAGTATGCTTAGAAAATGAGATTTCTGTCATGGTAATAATAAGTTTTACATGCTCAAGCTGAGAGGATTCACTCTTGTGAATCCTCTGCTCTACCCTGTGGGAGGTTACACAGTGCAAACTTTCTGTTAAATGAAAAGGGGCAGAGGGAGATCTCTTGCTGCTATTTCCAATAGAGCCCTTTGGACTACAAGCACATAGAAAATGGCCTCTAGGTGAATGTACCTGCCACTCCTATGCTGAGATTAAAGTAGTAGGAAAATTTCCTCAAAGTGAGATGTGATTTTGTAGCTCGCTCATTAATTAAAATGCTATCTATTACTTTCTTTGAGGGCATCAGAGTACCATGAGAACGGCAGATTGAGTGCATACAGTGTCACTTGGGAGATGTTTAATATATTGTCATAGATATTTGGGTATAGTTAAACTGCTCTTAAAAATAGCAAATAATGACCTCTGAATTGTAAT
The DNA here is from genome assembly GCA_013396735.1 of Grallaria varia. Lineage (NCBI taxonomy): Eukaryota > Metazoa > Chordata > Aves > Passeriformes > Formicariidae > Grallaria > Grallaria varia. The sequence goes on from VWZG01002128.1 coordinate 240,169, forward strand.
TCTATTCCATAAAATTGCTCCTTTTAATTGTTCATTATTATTAAAAAATAATAATACAAGAGTACCAGGGGGTATCTTTTTCAGCAGTAGTTTACTTACAGGTTAGTGGAGAAAAATATAAATACTTCTCAAGCTAAAGAATGAGTTTCTAATAGTGTTTGCATTCTTGCATATTGTCTTCTCTGATGTATGCATTTTATTATCCATTCTATCCTTTCACTCAGATACTTGTTCTGTCTACTTGAGATTCTTGGGAAGTTGCTCTGCTTAATTTCTTCTTGCCAGTAGGCTAAATTAAATTCCTAGTACAACAGAAATAGAATTTTCCAAGTTAGAAGTTGGTGAACGTGTCAAAAAAACACAGAGAGAACCGTGATGAAGTCTTCCTGTAGAAGTGCTGTAATGTATTTAGACCTATTGAACAAGTTCAATTGAATAGGTGCTTCATTGGATCCTTTGTAAAGCCATACCTTTTTCAGGGATTCAGTAATTATAGTCTAAATAGGCTGTTGCTAAACCAAAGTAATGCCTATTAGGACATATGAGAAGTAGCTTGGAAGACCTACAGATTGTTTGCAGACTGTTGCAACCAACCTATTACTTGAAATGCCTCACTGGCATGAAAACTAAATCTGTAAATTGCCCAAGACATTAGGTAGAGAAGTAGCACGCAGCAAAGTAACCAATCAATTAAAAGCTAGCTTTCATTTGGACAATATACACCTGCTACTGATTTCTGGTAAGGTCAAAAGTCACAATCCTCGGCCACTGTTTTACAAAAGTTCGTTAAAAGCATATGAAGTTATGAATGAAGGGGTCCATATAGACTATTTATTATCTGAAGATTACTGTGTTGGAATTTGGTTGGCATCAGCAGTTTACTTCTAATTTGGCCATAGAAATTAAGGAGAATGTGAGACAATGTTAAGGTTGACAAGACCAGTAACATCTTTTTATCTCTGTGAAAAACTGTCCACTGTTGATTATTTCTCCATCCCAATTTGTCCTATACAAATCTTCAATTTAGCCAAATGCCAGCTCTCACTTCTTCAGTATCATTGTCTCATTTATAGCAGAGAATTTATCCTTTGGCTTTTGACATGCTACATGGCAATTGCAGCTTGTGCTAGCACTGAATCTTGCCACTTGGGCATTGCAGAACATAATAACTGGTGAGAACTAAATAATTTCATACAAATAACTACAATTCAAACAGATTCATTCCCCCGGAATATTTATGACTATGTGACTCTGAGTCTCAGTTACTTTTGAGCTTGGGTGGAGGACAGAACATCCATATCCCAAATGTACCTTCCCTCCTCATCCAGATATTTCAAAAATCAGATTATAACATGTTTAGGACTATCTATTCCTTCATCCCATGTCAGTACTTTGGAGAATCATAAAATCATTTAGGTGTGAAAGATCCTTTAAGACTGAGTCTGAACGCTGGCAGTTTTGGAGATTAGAAGGGAAATGGAGAAGACTAGTTCAAGAGAGAACTCTAGTTACCATGAACTGAAAATCCAATGAATTTTATAAACTAAGGAAAAGCATGTCTATCTCAGCAGTAGTTCGACAAACTTACTGGCCCAGACATTGCTTTGCCCACTCTGTAATGCCCTTATAAACATAGAACTTACAAAACTACCTTCCTGGATAAATGTAAAAGGATTTAAAAATTTAAGTAAAAAAAATTAAAAAGGTACATATGCATAAACTACTGGATAAGAACAAAATCACAATTTCAGGCCTCATCCTACTAACACCTTCCTCAAGTAATTACTTACATGTAAGTAGTGAATATCATGGGATTAATTATATGGATAAGCTTGCACATTTAGGACCTTGCTGAATAGAGGCTGATTTTGAGACAAGTGGTTTTGTAGAAGCCATTACAAATCTGGTATTACCTACATTTTAATACTGAAAAATTTTTATGTTACACATCAGGTTCTATGTGGTCATACCCAGAGATAAGTTTTTGCTAGGACATTAGAAGCAGAGAATTTATTGCTGGGACCCTAAGGTTTATTTCAGGATTTCTTTTTTTTTTTAAAGCCATATATGCATAAACCATATACTTATGTTAAGTACAAATTACATGTTTAAGTATGCTTGAGTTATGCTTAGACTTTATATCAGGTATGGTGAAGTTTTTCTGATTACTTAACTATTTGCATGGAAATGTGGCTTATGTCCTCATGAAAACTACAAAATAAAAAAGCTGTTCATTGCCATTGGTGTCTTCCAATCACACCATTCCTGATTGAAATGTCTGAGAAAAAAAGGAGCTTTTCAGCCTTAGGAAAACCAATTCAGAACCATTAAGCATAGCTCAATCTCCCACACTGAAGAGGGGAAAAAATCCCTTTTGGATTGAGGGTAAAGTGTAGTGTATGCCAAATCCAAAATAATGTGTAGAGACAGCTACCAGCAAGTGTATTCTGGATAGGGTTCAATATGACTCTGTTATACAGGTAAAGTAATAGATTAGAGAACATAAAACTCAGTAGGCCTTTGTTTCAAGAGCATTTTAGTTTCACCTTTTGTTCTGAAGCCTAACTTGTAATCGGGTGTGGTGGGTTCACTTTGGCTGAATGCCAGGTGCTCACCCAGCCGCTCTATCACTCCTCTTTCCAGCTGGACAGGGGAGAGACTAAGGGTGGAAACAAGAACCAGCACAAATCGTGGGTTGCGATAAGGCAGTTTATATTTATACAAATAGCAAAAGCAGGGTGCTTGCGCTCAAAGCAGAAGCAGCAACTAATCTCTGCTTCCCATGTGCAGCGATGGTCGGCCATGTCTCTGGGAAGCAGGGCCCCTACATGTGTCAGATGTTAGCAGGCAGCCATCGGAGACAATGAGTGCCCCCCCTCCTGCTTCTTGCCCCAGCTTTTATATCTGGGTTGACGTCATATGGTATGGAATATCCCCTTGGTCAGTGTGGGTCAGCTGCCTATTTGTGTCCCCTCCCAGGATCTTGCCCTTGACTGAACAGTGAGTGCTGTGCTCAGTGATAGCCAAAATATGGGTGTGTTATCGACACCAATGCAGAGCACAGCCCTGTGAGGGCTCCTCCGGGAAAACAAATTCTGGCTCAGCCAGACCCACCACAATCGGGTAAATGAAATTTCCAGGTTTGGAAGGTTCGCTTTTTGGAAGTACTGAATGGGGTCTTGTAATGTTTTGAATTCTTTTTTTTTTTTTTTTTAAATTTTAAAATAGGCATGAATTCTTGTTTCTCTTTTAAGATGATGTTTGCCATAATGGAAGCAAATATGATGGTACTCACTGGTACTGCTTCCTAAGCTCATTACCAAGTATACAGTGACACAAAAGAAAACACTGTGCCTTTACCTAAAATAGTAAAATCTATCCCATCCATGCTTCATTCCATGTACATGTCTACCTAATATAATTGGACCTGAACTTTTAATATGAGAAGATTTTTTTAATGGTAAGAGAGGTGTATTTATTTGTCTATACCAGATACAATTTATAAGAAAAGAACGCATGCCAAATATGAGATATAGGGAAAAAAAATACAGTATGTTGTTTAGCTTTAATATACAAAACAAGATTATAGCCTGCATTTGTGTAACAAGAAGGGGGTAATATGGAAAACCTAATTTTCCATAACCACAATGAAATATTTTATCTTTAACTTTAATAGTTGGGTGATTTTTCATATGGAAATGTTTCTTGACTTCAGGCCATACTCTTTAGCTGATGACAAGGTTTAGAACAGAGCACTTGACTTCAAAAGGTAGACTGGCAGACTTGGAAATGTAGCATGAGCATCTAGGTGAAAACTTTTTGTTGCAAAATAGTGATCTGTTAGTCAAATCTGTTCTTCCTGATCAGATGGTCTGCTACTTCTTTTCACAACATAAATTGTCAAGAAAGAAGATAAGTTAAAACTAAGTGGTTATTAGTAAAATAAAATGGCCAGAATAGGGCTGGAAGTACAGTATTTGTGCAGCACTAGGTGTTTTTTTTTTCCTTTATGTAGTACTTAAAAAGAAAAAGTACAATACACTCTTTTTCTTGTAGGTGGTTTTCAAATTAAAGCTATTTCATTGTTTCATGATGGCAGAATTGTAATCAATGGGAATTAAGTCTTAGTAGAAATTTAAAAGGTGAAGAACAATACACATACCAATTTTTAGTTCATGTTTGTAAATATTTATAGATTGGAAGTACCTCTCATATTCATGTGAAACTGGAAGTATTCATCCTTTTTATTATCCCACGTAATATAGGAGCCATTTCTTCTAGGCTTTTAAAATTAAATTCCTTATTGTTGCTAGCCACCTCCTCCTCTTTGGCTATTGAATGTTGTACTACAACAGCATATTTGTGCCATAATGTGCTCAGTGCGTGTCCTGTGGACTGGAGTCAGCCTGAAGCCAGTCTTGCAGACTAACTGTAAACCATCAGGCAAATCTAAACCATATGGTGAGTGCAATGTGGATGTCCCAAAGACAGCACAAATATGTAATCTGCATTGTGCTTTGTAGCATTGCATGGGCTATACCAGCTCAATACGTGAAAGCTAGAACATATTTTCTACAGCTCAGGTTGGAAGGAACCCTCCAGGGTCTTGCCTTTTGTGGGAAAGAGAATTATCCAGCCACCTGCCACATTGCATCTTGGAAACTTCCAGTGATGGAAATTGTTGGGGAAGAGGAGACAAAGCACACCATGTATTTCTGTGTAGCAGCTAGTCATATCTTAGCTCAGTTGGGTCTGCCTATCTTCTCTCAGGTGTTATCCTCACAGTATCTTCACAGCCTCTCTGCAATGTCCAGTTTGTAAACAGTCTGAATTCAGCTTCTGTTAAAGGCATTTGCAGCCCTGAAGCTGGCCTTACAAGAACAGCTGCTCTATGTTCCCCCACGCCCAATATGTTCATTTACTTTGTAGCTACCCCCAAATCCCCACAGAATTTAGCAGGTTTTGTGCTTAAAAGACAGGAAGGTACTTAAAGGCTTTCTTCCTGTCCCCTTCCCCCCTACCTTTGAGAACATAATAAAATTAATAACAGTAGAAAGAAGAATTGTTTGAGAATATTGTTTAAAATCTATGCTCCTCCTTCTACCAAGTATCTCTTGTGCTCTATTTTTGACTCAGTTTTCACTTAACAGATCTGATCTGAGGAGGAGCCCTTCTGTGCTTGTGCCTATCGTTATTTACTTACACTGAAAGTTTTCATACAGGAAAAACTAGGTAAAGAAGAAGCTAGTGAATTAGAAAATAAATTGTTTAATTAAAAAAAGGTGAAGAGGAGTACTTTATCCCTCAGAGCTGTAAAACAGGCAGAAAGGAGAAAAATGTGGTAAGGAAGCTGTAGAGAATAGGAAGCGTAAGAAGTGCCTCTTGTTTGGAGACATGGCATATGTCTTCCAGCTGCAGGATGTAAAGCAAGATGTCAATAGCATAGCTGGAGGTTAAGATAGGGCTGGAAGACAACTGGGACACAATCAATTGTATAGCTGTCGCAGCAAAAATGTATTTGGTTCTGCATCTAAAAATTTCACAGTTGCTCCAAACACATGCACAATGTTACATAGCTTACAGCAATGGTTATACTAATTGAGAGTGGTTGAAAAATCCAGTAGGCTAACTGGAATGGAGTGGAGTACAAGAGGGCATAGGACAATTATTCTTCGCAAGGGAAGCCCTAAGTTCTAATACTAAAATGTCATAAAAGATACTAAGATACTGGGGTAGTACTAGGATAATAGTAATTAGAACAGCATAGTGATTCATTATTACACAGTCTCCCTCTGAGAATGTCCAGATGTCTCAAGAGACCATGCCAACATAGCAAGCAAAGGAAAGAACAAAACCACACAGCCAGAGATGGAAAATCCACTTTCAGGGAACTTTTCTCCAAATTCTTTATAAAACTATTGTCTTTTAAATCATGAAACATGACACATACTCTCTCTTTCAAAATCTTTTAACAGTTAGTCTGTGTAAGATTCCCAAGAATATTAAGGGTTGTAAGTGCCAAATCCTTCTTTGAATCTTGGTAAGGTCTTGACATCAGTGACATCCTGTGGCACTGAGTTCCATAATCTAATTATGTGCTGCATTAAAAAGTATGTTCTTCTAGCAGATTTGGAGCTGCTGCTTTTCAGTTTCACTTAGTGTCCTTTTGTTCTTGAATTATGAGATGCAGGACTACGGAAGCTCCTGATCTATTTTCTCTTTGCCACTTACCATTTTATATTTTCATCAAATCCCTCCTTATTCACCTTTTTTTTGTGTGTATTTTTGGTTTTTGGTTTGGGTTTTTTTTGTGTTTAAGGTTGTCAATTCTTTTTTTCAGTCTCTTCATGTGAAGACTTCTCTATATGCCTAATTATTGCAATCTTTTCTGAAAACCTTCTCATTCAGTAATATCTTTTTTGACGGGGTGACCAGTACTTCACACTATTCCAGAGCAGGGAAAATTATTGATTCATATAATGACATTATATTTTCTTTCTGCCTTATTCCCTACCTCATTTCTTCTGCATCTTAACATTTTGTGCTTTTTTTGACTGCTGCTGCTCATTGAGCAGGGCTCTTCAGTGAGACCTAGATGTTTTTCCTAAGTTGGTGCACTTAACTGAGATCTCTGATAAAACAAATGACCTGTTGCAGGTTTGGGTTTTTAGTTTTGTTTTTGGGTTAGCTTTTTGGTTCACCAATATGCCTTTGCATTAAAATAAATAATTTTCATCTCTTTTAAGATGGCCTATTGTCTACCTCGGTCATTTACCTGTCAAGCTTCCTGTCCTATTCAGATTTGGTGAACAGACTTTTCCTGCTGTTTGCAAATTTTGCTACATTGCTGTTCACTCATTTTTTTAAACATTAATTAGTATATTTTGAACACCTGGTCCTTGTATGGTGCCTTGAAGCACCCTGCTGTTGAGTTTTTGCTACAATGAAAATTGACAATATATATGTTTGGGGTTTTTTACCTTTGAGAAATGTTTTGCTTCATTTTGTGTCCTATCTCAAAATTACGTAGTCTCTGACTGAGATGGAGACTGAATCTCTTGAGAGGACCATTATCTTTCCACATTTATTCAATTACTCTAACAAGGTTAAAGGCCAGATACCTGCACAATTAAAGCTAAATCTTTGAGAGACAACTCTTTGTGACCACAAGTACGGAAATTAAGGACAGAGGATGGAAAAATAATTCATTCATCCTTTTGTGCAGACACATTCAAAATTAAGGTGCGAGAAAGCTTTTAACACAGCAGTTCTTAGCACTGTCTTGGTGACAATCCTGAAAAGCCCAGGTACATAATCAGTTTAAATAGGCAGGAGCATATGAGTCTACTTCTTATACCTAAGACTTTGTGTGAAAATAAGGAAAAAGGAAACTAGTGGTAAGGTCTAGACAGCTGTTAATTTTCAAGACTTTCTTTCAAAATCTGATATGAACCAAGATATTTTAAGATTTGGAATCCCTAAAGTTCTTGTTGGAAAGGCAAACTTATTTGGAGGCTTTGCATGTCCTGACATCCCCTAGGCCTGCTTATTTCCTGGTCTCTCTCTCTCTTTCTCTCAAGTGTTCCCCATCCTCTCCCTGAGAGAGTCTATGTCTGCTTCATCAACCCTGACTGCCTACAGTATGCAACTGACTTCACCACCTTTCTTCACAAAGAAGATTGCTTGCACAGAGAAGGCTTCTCAGACTGCTTGGGACACCTTGCACAGATGCATGCCACTGCCTTGAACTCAGAATGGACACTAAAAGATATCCTGAACATACTGGTGGAAATGTGGTCAGTCACCTGCAACTCAGACCCAACCTGTTTGGTAAAGGAGCTATAAGGACAATGAGAATTTATTGGGATATTCCGATAGTTTTATCTGACAGAAACACAGTATTTTCCATACTGTAGTCCACCCAACCCGAAACCAAACTATTTTGGGTGGAATGGAGGTTGATAACAGTTAACAGTTGACAACAGGTATCAAGTATTTGTTTTCTGAACAAGCCTGTGAAAATGCTAGTAACCCTTTGACAGATAGTACTGGTGCTTGATAACATTGGAGGGCAGAACATGAAATATAGTAACATGGCTATCTTTGGACCAATTATACAAATATATATATATTTATGCACATATATATAGCTGTGTGTATAGAAGTATACATACAATATATATTCTTTTTCCTTTAGCAAGATATTTTGATGTAGTAAAATATAGGATGCTGAATTATAGGAGAGTAACATTAAAACTCACCACTGTGACCTTTTTGTTCATTCACAGCAACACAAAAATTACCAGTATAATATAGTGTAATCAAAAATAGAGAGTTTCTTATTTGAAGGAAGAATAGGAAGAAAACTCGGTGCTCTTCCCTTTATTTTGGAAGGCTCTAAAATCCTACAGGGCTTGTGCAGCATAAGAAAGTGACAGGGATAGAACATAAACTGTACAGTCACACCTATTAATGAACATCATGTTATATTAATGATGCTTTGGCATCAATTATAAGAACAGAAAACTATACTGTGTGGCATTTAGTTAATTTAGAGGGAAAAAAAAAAGTTAACCAAAAATATGTGCTCACTGCAATGAACAATTCAAAGTTGAATGCTTTTCACAATATATTTGCAAAATAAGCTGCAACATAATAAAAAGTTATGCAAGTCTACAGTTTGCCAGCCAAAGCTAAGAAAATTACTTAATGTTAAGTGATTGGAGGCAGAGTTTTGCAGAAACAATCCATATGGGAAACAGTGACAACACTGTGCCTGCTGCTGGCTTCACTGAAAATATCCATGCTTTGCAATTGCTGTGGGTTAATATATCTCTTGAAATGTGTGTGTATTCAGGTAGTATTAAGAGATAAATATATGCCTTTTCAAAGGTGCTTTTTCATTTGGGAGAATGTCACAGAATACTTTTCAACATCTCTAGGAGGCTGTTACTCATTAAGCAAAGCCTGTATCTCACTATTTTTCATGTAAACCCACCATGACAAAATATATAAATAAACAATAAATAAGTAATAAAATGCTGTCTGAAATAAATACATATTCCTATAATATTCCAGTGTAGGATCTATTCTTCTCTTTTTTTCAGGATTTTTTTTTCCTGTCTTTCTCTAGAACCTATATAAGAATTAATTTGAACATAGGAAAGATTAATCAGTGTTTTTCAGACAGGCTTCTTGGTTCTCTGCTTTCCTTAGAAGGCTGTGCATCCACTTGTGTTCCCCAGAGTTTAGTGGGATATCAGAGCCCATAAGAGATGCTGCATTTTTCGAATCAAATATTTCAATGTTTTCCCATCCTCCATATTAGTCCCCAGTAATTATTCT
>VWZG01002128.1:252875-295461 GCA_013396735.1 Grallaria varia
TTTTTTTTAAAGAACCATGGATAGAAAGGCCTGAATTCTTTCAAAATACTTCTTTGTATGCCTAGGTCAGCTAATTATTTTCTTGTATGCTTAAAATAGATGTGGTCTTTATATTATATTGTCTATGAGATCACCAACATGTATCCTATTAATAGAACTCCAAGATAAAGCTTAATGTTGTATTACGCCATAGTCTTTTCCCTACTCTTAGTCCAGAATATACTTCGATTTTATGCTGTGGGCAGTCCATATTCAACTATATATTGATTTTGTTTTGCCTCTGTAACTTTTATCAAACTTACATGCATTCATTTTGCAACTCAGACAGAAAAAAATTTTCTTTTTCTGTCTCTCATAATTTTATCTCATTTACTATTCTTTCACTAAATAATTTGATAGTTAATACGTACATTGATTAAGCCTTTTCTTATGACTTGGTTGAAGAGGAGGCTTTCAGAAGTTAATTTTGGATATCTGGCTTGCAGCTCTTAATATGTTGAATTAAGACACATAATGTATGGCTGCCAGAGTTAGTTGTGATATATGGAAACAAACAATTTTAACATTAAATCCCGATACAAAAGTAATATAGTGATTTCTTAGATGACTGAATTTGTGGGTGAGAGATGATAAATCAAACAAAATCAACAATGTATCAGGAAATCATTCAGATATTTACAATACCAGCTTTTCTGTGTCCTAAGAAATCAAAAGAAAAGTATGAGTGGAGACTTACTTGCTTCTCATCTTGAGGCTTACTAAAGTCCTTGTCAGTGGAAGATCTGTATTTAGCCAATGCAGTGTCCAGTGTATGATCTTTGTCCCCTTGGTAACAGCTGTGTTTAGCACAACGCTAAATGTGTTGCTCTAATCATTGCTCTAATTGGCACCTTTGTTGACAATCTCAGAAGAAAGGTCAAGACATGGTTAGGCATGGGACTGGTGTACTGTCTTACAGTCTGCAGCCTCCTTGGCTGAATGCTGCAATTTATTGAGCAGCCATGTGCTTTTTAAATTATACTAATATTTTAGCAAATTTCATGAATAAATGCCATATGCACTTAATCTTTTTTTTCTCCTTTTCTTTTATGCTTACCTGCAGATAGCATGCTTACTTCATTAAATCTAGGTGAAGAAAAAGGAAAGTGAAGTGCCAAGCTAGTGAAAAAAAAATATCTGCAACCTGAATGCTTAATAAATTCACTTACTGTTGACAGGCAGTGTTTTATACAATGGAATATTAACACCACCTAGGCCAAGATACTTTGGGAATTTGAAGAAAGTACACATTAGAACACCTAATTTTAAAATTGCCTATTCCATATATAGTCATATTCTATGAGGTGTAGGAACTCTTAGAGGATGATTCAGAGCCCTAAATTAGTTGACTAAAGTTAGACAGTGTGAATACCTCCCACAGTAGCAATATGTTGTAGAGGGACAGAAAGCAGACAAGTGAAGAGAGAAAGGGAGGAATGGAATGATAAGGACAATAAATGAAGTAAGTCTATAGAGAACATTAGAAACTGTTAGAGATTTTCAGATGCTTTTTGACAAAAGGGAGATCTATTTGCTTGATGTAACACATGCTCCAAACCAGACAGCATCTTCATAGGTAACCATAACAATAGTGTAGGTATGACACCTTCAGCTGTGAATATCCATACATACATTTGTTTTATCTGTATTACAATTGTTCCTGCAGTCTTTAGTCAATACTGGAAGACTAAAATAGAAATATAAATAATTCCTTCTTCAAGGAGCTTACAAGAAAAATAGGATTCGTATGTGCCGAATAGGAAGGCAAAGGGGAGAAGGAAGACTGAAATTACCTACACAAAATCATGAAGGATAATAATTCTTTCTTACTCTAACATGGACTGTAATATATAATTCCCACAATTTCCATGTGGGAAAGGATTTATAATATACAGAAATTTAGGGAATTAATTTGGTGTGTTTTTTTTTTTTTTTAAATTGCCTTTAATAAAAGAGAGAGTATTTATACTCACAGGTAATGGTACCACAGTGAACAGTTCCATTTATATTCATAAAGGTTGGGTAGAGCTCTTGAAAACATAGTCCTTTCACAGTATTTATGGGTTTTATTGTATTTTATTGCATTCTGTGTTTTATTAAAATAATTCATTTAGTCTGTAGGCACTTTTTTAAAGCAAAATCAAGAATTCTGCATTCATCTGTCTATAAATTTATTAAATCATTAGTCACCATACAAGTGCATAGCAAATTTCAAATTTCATCCTCAAAAACAAAGGTTACTAAATGACAGACATACTACATATCCCAGACTTTCGATTTTTTTTTTTAATTTGTATTTAAAATCCATATAGAAGTCATTTTAGCATTTAGTGGGATTGCTACAAAACTTTCTTGTCAGGTGTGAACATATAAACAAACACATACTAATGCTTTGTATCCATCTTTTTACCTATCTACATATCCATCCATTATCTTATCTTGTGTAGGATAAAAACATTTGACATGTAATCATCTGAGAAATTTGCCATTAGATAATTGCACAATAAAAAGTAGGTATTATTGTTTGTGAAAAAATGGGAAGCAAATTCTTCTTTAAGAATTGGTAGAGCCATTATTTTACTTCCTCTTCTCTTTGGTGGACTTTCATTTTGCTTTAAATTGGCTCAGCTGGTATAGTTTTGAAAGTTCATATTTTAATTTTAGTAAAGCTAATACATGAGTCAGAGGTTGTAGATTCGGGCTTTCCCATTTGTTAGGACTGATAGTACAGATAGTCTGATATCAATCTATATCTAGTGGCTCCTTTTACAGAATTACACTATATTGGACTAGAGCAATACATTCTTGATGGTATGTGGATTTCCTAAATTGCATGGTATTTTAGATTTAGGGTTAGATTTGACTTGGGCCATCTGTTGAAGACATAATGTCTCTATATATATTATATTGTGGATGCAGTTTAGCATCCCATGCCAGTTATTATAAGTCTGTTTGAACTTACTGTATAGAAGGCTTCAGCTGGATACCTGTTTACCAGCAGAGAAGTGTGACTTTCAGCTGGCATTCTTGTATTTGGTAACATTCAATAATAAGATTTAGGCTATGTGAGAAACAGAGTTTCAAGCCCAAATGGGTTTTTGAATAAGAGTTTATTATGTGGTAAAAGCAAAACAGCTCAGGGTGTGGGGAGGCCTCTGCTCCGCCAAAACTGCACACAGATGTATGTCAGGTGTTTATAGAGTTATTTCATACATATTCATTACATCATATGAATACATACTTTTTGTTCATTTACTATCTCAGTAATGACTTCACTATAATTCATATAGTTCCTGACAAAGATTACAAGAATTTAGGGAGTCTAAATGACAACATCAGTCTTACCACAATTCATGTACCCCCTGATAAAGGCTCAGCTGACCTAGACCTGGTTTTCCGTAATTCAGGTACACCCTGATAAAGGCTTAGATGACCCCTAACCCCAGTCCTCCATAATTCTTTGTGGGGTGTAGTTGAACTAATCCATTTGTTTAATTTCTTTTATGGGGATGCAATTAACCCATTTGTTTCTTTACTGGCACGAATCATATCTATACTTATCACAGGCAAGTTGCCTTCTATCTGAAAATACTGAAATAAATTTACATGGCCATTTATCCTGCTCAAGAAGAATATGCGGTTTTTTGATTAGCTACAGAAAAATCACAGACTGGATTTGATGCATGATAGCTATAGTTTTCTTTGGATAGGCTCATAAATGTTGCCTCAATGGACAGAAAGTGAACTGACACAAGTTGCAGTGTCATATATTTAGTTATGTGAACCTTATAACTACTAAATATTGAGATTTTTATAGTTCCAGAAAAAGTTATAAATGTTAAAGCACTAGAAAAAGTTTAAGATTTGCTTATTATTGTAGTTATTGCTTTATAGTCCTTCCCCTGCCTAACTTTCCGTACCTTTTTTTTTTTTTTTTNTCCTTCCTTTTTTTTTTTTTTTTTTTTTTGGTCATTTTAATAGATTGTTCAGATATATTGGATTGAGAATGTATCCTTGGGTAACAACTGCTGCAATCAGTCCCTATTTTCTTTGTTCTGGAGTAAAGAGATAAGCCCTTTCATTCCATCACAATCAAATTTCTCTTCACTGTGGAGCAGGAGCCAGACACTGAATGTATCTGTAGCACAGCACATATCAGCCCTGCAAATGTCACAGAGCACATTCCCAACATGGTGCAAATTTTGTATTTTGGCAACAGAAGGACATCTGCCATACTCCTCTTGTTGATGTCATGATAAACCTAGACAGGAAATCAGGACATATGGGCTGGACAGAACATGGAGTCATGTTCTAAGAGCAATAAGTTTAGATTCAGCTGGAACATTCTGAGCTACTTGATTTTCTGTGCTGTTCTTGATTTTCCGCTCTGTAACAACCTGCATACTTAGCATATTTATTTGCTTGTTTATGTGCACACTCTTGCTTAATAGCATTAACATTTTTTATATATCCGAATTACAAAGCAATATACCTTAAAAATCCAGTCAAAATGTAGTGGTTTCTTAGAAAGGGCTAAAGCAATTGGGTTCCCTCAGTAGCTAAAACTGTCTAAACTTCCTTTAAAACTGACTCTGTCTTCCTTCCCACCACCAAAGGTTATTTAGAAATAAAGAATAATGAAAAAAACCACTTGTGAAACAAAAATGGCTGTTGTATTAAAATAAAATTATGGCAGCTTGCCTGTTACCCAATAGAAGTTAGCTGTGGTTTAATCCCGGCAGGCAGCTCAGCCCTACACAGCCACTTGCTCACTCCCCCACAGAGGGGTGGGGAAGTGAATCAGAAGGGTTAAAGTGAGAAAACTTGTAGGTTGAGATAAAAACAATTTAATAGATAAAGCAAAAGCCGCACACACAAACAAAGCAAAACAAGGAATTCATTCACCACTTCCTATGGGCAGACAGGTGTTCTGCCTTCTCCAGGAAAGCAGGGTTCTGTCATGCGTAACATGGGACTTGGGAAGACAAATGCCATCATTCTGAATGTCCTCCCTTTTCCCTCTTCTTCTTGCAGCTTCATATGCCGGGCATGACATCATATTGTATGGAATATGCCTTTGATGATTTGGTGTCAGCTATCCCTGTTGTGTCCCCTCCCAACTTCTTGTGCACCCACAGCCTCCTTGGTGGGGTGAGGTGAGAAGCAGGGAAGATCTTGAGGCTGTGCAAACACTGCTCACATATATTTAAGACATCCAGGTGTTATCAACAATGTTTTGGTTAGAAATCCAAAACCTAGCATCATGAAGGCTACTATGAAGAAAATTATCTCAGCTAAAATAGATACAAAATTAAATTCAGGATATTATTTCCCTCATTTATTCCTTGAACCCCATCTATTCTTCTTATAAATACATAGCATAATAGTTTCAAAACCAGCTTCTGTTCTTGGATTCAGTTATGTACACTTCAGGAAAGATCACTAATGTCTAAGTTATCTTCATGGAATAAAAGACTAAAAAGGACATTTTTGTTTCATACCTTTTCCTTCACATTTTGAATACAAAAATTACATTTCCCTATAAATATGTAGTTTTTGTTAGAAACTGTGACTACTGATCTGAGGCTATAATATATTTCCTTGGGTCAGCTAAAGACGGATAGGATTAAATATAGTGTAATCTCAGCTTTGGATTTTTGTCATTTTTACTGGTAGCAAGTTCATCTCACTTCTTGTGTTTCCATGCAACCATATGTCTATGTCACATTTCTTTTTTTTATGATGAATAAAGTCCTTCTAATTTCCTTTTTCATCAGCTGTAGGATTCATGAGTGGGGTGCAAGTGTCATGTAGTTAGATCAAGAATATCATATATTTAGAACATATCAGCACAATTGTGTGTTTTGTTTTCTTATTCACTTCCCTTTATATTGTTTAAATGCTGAGAATTTGCTTCCTGGCCGTCTAGAAAAATACCAAATTGCAAGGAAGTTTTTAGCTTTTTACCTTCTTGTTCAAATGCTCTTGTGCATTCAGCAAGAGGGTGCCAGCTGCATGAATTCAAGCAGCAGAGAATGCAGGAGAAGACAATTTTAGCATAATTCATTGCTTTCTGTGGTTTTGCATGTTGCTTATTGGAACCTGTTGTTCATATGTTGGCTAACAGTGTAACGTGTGACAGTGTGAGATGGACGCCAATATTTTAGAGTTCTGGAAAAAAAGCATGCCAAGCATTTTTCTTTTTTATTTGACAGTATGAGGAAGGACAGTTTTCTGGTCATTTTAACAGTTATTTACAATCATTCAGTTTCATGACTGTGGAAATACATACTGCTGCTCAACTATGCTGTGAAAGCCTTTCTTTGCTTGAGTGTTAGTGTTGAGCTGTCCTGCCTTATCTAAGCCAAATGTTTTTGAAATGGAGCCGCTTGCAGAAATCTTAGGAGGTCTCTGGAGAGATGTGCCAGGACAGGGGCATATTGGTTTTGACTTAGGAACTTGCAACCATTTTTCCTAGCCAAATTAAATATTACAAATGACAGCAGTTCTACAGGGAAACACAAGTGAACGTTCTGTAGATAACTGCAGAGGAGGGAGAGAATATATCTTCTCCCTGCCTGTTGTTTTCAAAGTCTTGTCTTAGAAAATTAAAGGACAGGAGGAAAATAAATTATTAATACCACTCATGAAATTTTAAATGTACAAACATATCTTGAAATACAGTAGCAGGAGGGTGATAGACCCACACCCTTTCCAGTTTTTTTTAAGTAGTGGACATGTTTGTGCAACAGCAATCAGGCACAGCTTCTTACTGCAGGTGCTTTTACCATTTTGGGAGTTCACTGCCCTTGTTTTGTTAGCCTCAGCAGTTTGAAAGTGTTGGCTCACCCGCAGTGCTTGCAAATATATCACTGTCCATGCTGCCTTTGCTTTTTGTATTTACTGGTGTCTCATGCTTCAGGGTTTCCGATGCCCTTGAAAAGCTGTGACCATTTTTTACATCTGAAAGACTGCCAATTCATTCATTAAGACAAAGTCTGTGAGGCCCGGATAAATATATTCTATCTAACATTTAATAAAACATTAAATTAAAAATGTGACTTATGCTGTGACATACTCAGCATTATCCTTCCAAGGTTTATATTTGAATGTTGCAGGAGCCCACTCTTCAGAAGGTAACGTGCTATCCATCTAGCTCTGAGGTGACAAGGCCACTGATGTTTTTCTGTAGTGGTTGTTTAATAATTAATTTTTCATTGCTAGTCTGTTCAATAAATGGATTGCAACATTTAAGACCAGTTTAATAGGTTTATAGGTCCCTTATAAATTCCAACAATGATAATAGTTAATAAGAGAATAATGAATTTGCACTCAAAGATCTCAAGATCAATCAAACAAATTAAATCTGGCCTAAGCTGTAGCTGCTGGGGTAGGGTTTTTTTGTTTGTTTGGGGATTTTTTTACTATAAAAGGTACCCTGTGTGGATAAGCCTATCTGATGATTTGTTGAATTTCTTAGTGTTTTACATGTCATATTAATTTGAATCTTTAATCTGAGGACGTGGCAGGCATATGAAGTGGCACATTAAATCAATATTATGTTGCAGACGATGTCTCTGAAGAGGATGCCATTGTGTAGGGGAATGCAATAATAAGAATAATAAAAAGAAATTGCATTTTGATCTTTCCACATACTTTATTACGATGCAGTTTACTCATTTTAAAAAACATATAGCTCTGCTTGTAAAGGCAAAATGCAAAGTAAAAAAAAAGAAAAAAAAAAAAGTCTCCAGATGGGGAAGCCTTGCCAGTTACTATTAGGATTCGAGAGCATCAGCCCTACAAAGAGGGAGTCTGTTGCTTAACAGGCATTTGCTTGGCATTTAAAATAGATGGTTGCTGGTCTCGTTGGAGTTCCTGGTAGTCAGAGATAACCTCATTAAGAAAGTTAATAAAGGAGGAAGGTACATTTGGGTTATCTGCTTGCTTTATGTCTCACCCAGGGCCTGATTTTCCACTTCTCTTCAAACTTTTCTATATAATCACTTGAACTGGAGTGATTCTGTCGTTTCACAGCCGTCTCCACAGCTCTTTATTATTGCACACACAGTATTCTGGAAAGGGATTCAAAGCACTGTTATTCATTCCTGGCTCTGAAACTATCTCACTGAGCATCCATTCATTTCATTATCCATTTTGTACATCTGTAAAATACGAACCAAGCTGATGACCTCAGTAAAATGTTTGGAGTAAAAATACTGGATAAGAACATACTATGTGAGATTCACAACAGTAGAAAATCGGGGCATTCGTTTTTCCAAAACTTTAGGATCTGACTTAAGATCTTACCAATTCTTTTTTTATGTAATTCTGCTTAGAGTTCTGTCAAAAAAATCTGTGATAAAACCTGAAAAACAAGGGAGAACAACCACATATATTGTAATATAGATTCTAAGGAAAACAACTTTAGGAAGGACTACAGATCTAAACCAACCCCTGGCAGCCAATACTTCATGTGACACATCAAGGCATTTCATCAGTCTTCCTTTTTCCTGACATTAACCAATACTACCATCCCTCAAGCTTGCAGACAGCAATGTAGCAAGTAAACATTGCCTGAGCAGCAGTTGGCTGTGGCTGCTGCCCCAGTTTGTTTGCTGAACAACTTCTAGAGCGAGCATAGGCTGGGTACCCATATGAAGGTGGAAAAAAGAAGAAAAGGACTTGGGAAATAAAGCTGTTTGCATTATTGAAGATAGAAAGATAATGAATATTATGGTGGGATATTTTGTTGCACTACTGAACTGTCGAGAGAGAGTGGGAGAATGTAGCAAAGTATAAGAGAAAAACTTGGGATGTCCAAGTTGATGATAAAAAGAGGTGAATTGCTGGTAAACCTCCCTTGCTACAAGAATTAATTATTTAGCTTTGATTAGTGAGAACTTCATGTATTTAGGACAGGTACTACTTATCATTAACTGATAGCCTGTTTCCAGTTTGAGCAGTAGCTGATTAATAGTTGCTATCAATGTCGATGTCAATCCTGGCAAAAGTAGGTATTTCACTATTGTGAAATCAGGTGCTGCAAACTGGATTTACCATGCTGTAACCCATCAGTGCCACCTGCTGTTATTGCAATATTTGCCATTTGCAAATTTGGACTCATAATAATAGTATCATGGAACATTTTGGGTTGGAAGGGACCTTTAAAGGTCACCTAGTCCAACTCCCCGCAATGAACAGGGAGGGACATCTTCAACTAGATCACATTTCTCAGAACCCCGTCCAACCTGACCTTGAGTGTTTCCAAGGACTGGGCATCCACCACTGCTCTGGGCAACCTGTGACTACTTAGCCTGGGTTAGGAGACATTGATGACCCATTTCTGCGCAGAGGAGTTGCCAGTCAATATGTGGCAGTGACCTTTTGCTCCCAGTGGTGAATGGTTGTCGTTGAGAAGCAATGGGCACTGTCCAGTGAATGCAAATTACATTGATTACATAGCAGCTCACCAGCAGGGTACATTCTGTGTAGGCTCTTGTTTTGGGGCAAGGCCCTGCAATTGCTTTCTGCCAGCAATAGGTCCGTAATTAGTTTCTGCATTTACCTTGTGATTCACAGTTGGTGATGAGAAGCAATAGTTTACTAGTGAAGTATGGAGTGACTTCAGGTAAGAAGACTGGGACTGAGGAGATAGTAAACGTAGTCAGAAAATAGGATTATTGTAACTAGAAGGGAATCAAGTCAGTTCTTGGGGGATTTTTTTTTGTTTTTGTTAAGACAGAAGATGTAACATTTTCAAGTAGGAGAGAAGAGGAGGTAGGACTAGGGATTACAGTGTGGAAATTTTAGATTAAAATTTTAAGTGGCTCACCCATTAATTTGCGTCATGCACTTTTCCTTTATTCTAACAAATGTCTTGATATTGCTGCGACTGAAATCCACTTAATATTTATTCACTGAATACTCATGCAATTTCAATGAAGTCATCCCTGAAACACAGTGGGAGATTCAAACTCAATGCATGTGGGCCTACAGATCAGTCACTAAATCTCAATTTTCTAAAGAGTGGGAGGAGCGTTGGTGGGTGGCTTGACTGAAGATAAACATTTGGAATAGATATGATAATGAGATGTGTTCTTGATGTACAATAAGTGCTTAGAAAGAATAGCAACGGCAAACTTCTGAAGCTGGAAATATATGGGGGGAAAATCAGAACATTTAGCAACTATTCTCTCTCACAGGAACAGTAGGAAAAATTATTGAAAGTAGTATCTTACTGATGGCTCCATATAGGCAAACGGTAGAGTATAGTAATTTGTTTAGTATGTTTTTGACTGCAAACACTGCAGTGATGCAGAATGATAATGTGCAAATGTTTGCATGAATTAGAGGCCTTTTAAAATCTGTCCTCATGCTACAGAAAGCAGACAGGCATTGATTACAGTAATTCTTATTACTGAGGAGAATTTTACTTGATGTGTAAGATATCCTTTTGTAGCCTAAAATAAATTTTGAAGAAGGAATGACTAAGAAGTTGTATTTGCTTATATGTTAAAAGTGCAATGAAATAACCCCAGAAATCAGCAAGGTGTGAGTTCTATCTAAATTGTACACTCCGTTCTTTCCCATTCTTTAGGTGTGTAATTCATATATAAAACTAGTATTAGCTCAATTACAATTTGGTCACCTTTAACACTCTTACTCTTGGAGCTAGTTATTTCTATGAATTTGGGAATGACAAATCCTGTTCCTTGAAGCAGGAAACCTTGGCTGCTATGGACTGAGAGTCCTTCTTTCGTCTATCCAAAGTACATTTTTTATTTCAGCGTGATATAATTTTAACCTTCTACAAATCAGTGTTAATAGTCATTCATTTAGAGTATGGAATCTTATGTCCCTCCTTAAATACCTTCTGTAGTTGGACATGCTATTTAAAAGCCTGGGCTTGTTAATAAAGTATGGTATGTGAGGTCTCAGTTAATTCTATTTTAGGTTTATGAAAAATACCATTTCAGAATTACAGTATTGTAACATTTGAAAAATGCTGACTTGTTGAAGATAATCATTACATATTTCTGCAAAGAATGCTTTGAAGACATTTGCTTTTAGAAAAAGTATCAGGTTATAGGCAGACAAAATAGCTCTTCTAACTCCATCTAAATAATTTCTTCTGTGCTAGTGCAACTTTCAGAGGACTATGGAGATGTTTAAATGCCATAATAAATTTAATGTGGGTTGTCAGTGCCTCACTTTAAACTTGAGATCAACACAACACTTAATTTTAAAAAAAATAATTTCCAAATAAAATGTCTCAGATTGTTAGGCTTTCATTTATTGACTGCATTCTTTAATTTTTAGGCCATGCCATGGAGGATCAGAATGGTGGTCTCTCAGGGTGTCTTGAAGTGAAAAGCTCCAAAATGGAAATGTAGCAGCATTTCTACTGAACCTGTTTCTATCCCACGTTTCTAGTAGCAGAGTTATACACTGGAAAGCTTGTTTTCTAATAAAAAAAG
Organism: Grallaria varia; assembly: GCA_013396735.1. Taxonomy (NCBI): domain Eukaryota; kingdom Metazoa; phylum Chordata; class Aves; order Passeriformes; family Formicariidae; genus Grallaria; species Grallaria varia. Next base: position 264,395 of record VWZG01002128.1, read on the forward strand.
AATGTATACCGTCTAGTGTGGCATTTGATGGTCTTCATATAAATACCTAAACCTCCTTTGAGTCCAGCTGAGCTCTTAGCTTTAGTGACGTCTTGAAGGAATATGATAAAACAGGCTTCCCAACACCAGCTTTCTCTTCTCTTGGGAATAAACTACTCCTTATTATGAGAAGGTATTCACCATGGTCCTCTGGCTCTGACAGACCTGATCAAATACCTTCCTACCAGAAGCGGCCAGCTTCTTATTCCCTGAGACAGAAAAATGTGTTTCTCCCTCTCCACTCTATTAATAGTGTTTAGATTCTAATGGATTGGCCTTGCGAAATTGAATTCATACCTCCCGAAAGCACCAGCACAGGCTTGATTCAGTCAGCTATATAGATCATTTATGGACCATGGGCAGATTCAGGGCAATGCTTCTTCAAAAATAAGTAAGAAAGTATGGTATGAACTCTGTATAAATCCACATCAGACTTATAACAGGTGGGTTGTTGTAAAAGTAATTTAGAAAAAAGATTAGTGTACCTGGCAGGAATATGCAGATTAATGAAGTAATAAGGACAGAGGGCCAGATCCTCAGGGCGCTGTAAATTGTCATCACTTAGCTGAAGTTACTGAAGCCTTGCTGATTTACAACATCTACAGAATTGATCCAGTGGCAAATCCTTAGTGATAATGTTGGTGTTTTCTCCTGGTAATAGAGCTGCAGGCATCCAGGATGACAGTTGGTTTGTGGGGCAAGTTTAGAACAGAATATAGATAAAACACAACATGCATATTTAGAGCATGTGGGGAACTTAAGACTGCAGAAGACCTTTAGCAGTTTCTATGTTCAGTTCCTTTTTACTGTTGCAAGCAGTGACATCTTATCATCTCATTCAAATTTTTTCTTAGAAATGGTTAGTTGAGGCAAGATGATATTTTAAGCACAGCATTATTCTGAAAAAGAGATCAAATGGAACTTTTGTCACATGCTGCCCTCTTGTTTCTTTTTTGATCACTTTTGCATCTTTCATTTGAAAAAAGGAACATTTATATTAAAGGGAGGAGGGGCTATTTGTGTTTTTTTCCTTTTCTGTTGTGGTTTTGGGGGCTTTTGGGGGGTTTTTAGGATGTTCGTTGTTTTTGTTTGGTTGTTTGTAGTTTTCCCTCCTTAATGCTGTTGTTAATCCTGTAGAGCTGGGAGAGTTGTGGAAGAACAAAGTGGATGGTCTTCTAGTTCATTCGTGTTTCAGGATGTTAATAATTATTTCCAGGGCATGTTTTTTGTAAAGGCTATGGGACCTGTATACACTGCCTATCTTTGTAGAACTGGTAGCATAGAGGAACATGACAGGAAGGCACTGCAGTCAGTAAATTGACTTGGTGCTGCTTTGTACTGCAATGTGAAACTGCACTTAACTTACCACATGAAGTGTCTGTTCACCCAGGGGTGTCCAGCACAGCCCAGTCCTCTGGACTGTGTCTACTGAGCAAGGAATTCAGTCTGCCTCATCTTTAGTGCTGGCAGCAATATGTGAAGCCAGAAGGACAACAGCTTGGCTTACAAGTAGCGTGCTGAGTCTGCAAAGACCAGATATATTGAAAGACTGTCTATTGACTTGTAAATTTAAAAAATTTGATATGAATCCTGTGGCATACTGAAAATACAAAAGTGTTCTGTACTGTTCATGAATGCAATTTACAAAATAGGATTACACTTCAGATGAAATCAGCATTTTATGCAGATATTCAGAATAAACTCTGAAAAATTTTGATTCATAATAAAGTGTAACCTCAGCTCCCCAAACATTTGAAATTGTGCGTTGCTGTTTTTAGCTAGAGATCTTTGCTTGCTTCAGTTACCAGAGGAGTGTGTATGTGACAATGTGGTGTGAAGGAAGGAAGATGTGAGAGAAGGAGAGAAAGGAGGGCTTTTTTAATCTTCCCAAATGCACTTCCTGATAACTGATAGAGAAGATAGCATGGATAAGCAGTGTTCATTACCTAAACTCAATCTGTTTGAATTGATCAAATTTTCCCTATCTTCAGAGAAGAATGAAACAGAACATTTTGTTGAGAAACATTTTAGGATATTTCTAGATGTAATTTTCTTTTGCCTTTTTGGGGTTTTTTTGTTTTTTTTTGGGGGGGGGGGTTTTGTTTGTTTGTTTTGTGGGTTTTTTTGGCAGGGGAGGAGTTTGTGTGTTTGTTTTTTTGTTTTTGTTGGGGTTTTTTTTTGTGACTAGGTTTGAGAGTCTTTGGAGTCTCTTTTTCTGATGTTTATCAAATTCAGTTAAAGTACCACCAAATCTTTGCAAGGCAGTGCGTACAGAAATTGACTATTATGAAACACTAATAAAAGCTGTCAAGCTTCTTGTCTTTCCAGCCACCCATGTTCTTATTTTCATGATCAAATACAGCATATTGTGAATGGGAGCTGCTTTATTTATTGAACTAAATTGTTTTGAAATAATAACAGTAACAAAAGATTTATGTGTTTTGCTGGAAAACTGTATTTTGCTCCTCCTAGGAGAACATTGGATCTCCTGTGGACGTATAGTTACATTTGAATTCTGGAGCTAAATCATACTAACATTAAAGGCAGGCTCCCTCAGGTAAACAGGTTAAAACATCTTAAAATTTAACAGGTGAATTTTGATGTTGTGGTTTGCAGCTTTTTTGTTTGTTTTGGTTTTGGGGCTGGTTTTGTTTTTGGTTTTGTTTGGGGTTTGTGGGTTTTTTTGTTTTGTTTTGGTTGTTGTTGGGTTTGGTTTTTTTGAGGGGGAAGGTGTTTTTGCTGTTTGTTGTTGGTTTTTTCTTTTTAGTAACAGGCCAAAGAATTCAAGTCATGAAGAAGTTCATAGCAATGTCTTGTCAATCAAGAGTTTGAGATGGAGCGCTGTGTCACTTGCAGAAGTGGCATAATTTCAGATTATATTTTAAGTATTGGTAGTAGTGCATGTGTTCACTGGCTCAGTACTCCTCAGGAGGGTGCACCAGAGCAGATAAACTTATCCAAGTCCTTAGGAAAGTGGCAGTGTGAAAGAACTTTAGAAGGAATGTGAGCTAATTTTATATAGTGCTACTTCCATTATCATTTGCATTCATCACCATAAAAAATTAGTTGGGGAGTGAATTGCATAGTTTCCTAAATAGCTAACACATATGAAAATACAATTTGAATAATGAATTCTAAATTTTGGAAACTGATTTTTAGCTATAGTATTTAATGGAAATGATACACGTTAAATCAGCAGTAACAGCTACATCTCACAGTTATTTTAGGATATTGCCCAATACGGAGTACTTTTTAGACTTACACTATGCAATAAAAGTAATTAATTGAACCAAACTGACTACACCAAGGAAAATGAGATTAAATTGGTAAACTTGACTGTTTCACAGATATGTGCATAATCTCATTGTTATAGACTGAAACTCCTTTTTCAGTACATTGGACTAATGTGAAGCTCTCCTGGTCTGATGGGTGATGTACAAACTGTCTTCAATTCCTCTGGGTAGTACCCATCAGTGAGAGTCTGTCTGTGGGTGTACTTCAGTCTGTGCTTTACACCGTGGAAGACAACAGCTGAAAACGATCTGCTGTACTTTGTCTGTGGTACAGAGGTTTTGATACTGCAGATACCAACAATTTTTTTTAACAGCACAATTCAATATATGTATGGAAAATCTTAGATGTTTTATCCAGTTGCCTTGTGATTATCTTGCTTAAAAAAATATTTAATTAGCCAGTAAAAACCTGGTGTTACATATGCACTTAAGGACACCTGAGAAAACCAGTAGAACAAGTCAAAACCCCAGAAGAACTGAATTATGGTAACAAAACAAAACAAAAACCAAAACAGCAAAACCCAAACAAACAAACAAACCCTCCCAAAACCAAAAGAAGATGAAATTCATTGGCTCCTCAACTTGATAGAATGTGATCTTCTATATATTTGAATTTAATACCATGTTTAGTAAGAGATTTAGAGCAGGTTATTTGATAGAATCAGATAGTTTTTACATCACCATTTACTATACTACTGTGAAGAAAAATAAAAATCTGGAAGAGTCTTTACACAGACAAAATTTTCTTTTAGAAGTTCTTAGAATAGTTCTATTTTATTTCTTTGTTACAATTCACCATATTATGTTGCTTTAAGAAGTCAGTAACTGAGCAATTGAGAAAAAGATGCTTGTTTTGCATTGATCTGCTCTCTACCTTTTTTTAATCAGGTGTATATCTGCAAAGACAGTGTTTACCCCTTTGCTGGGAGCAGCTGGACATTGGTTAGGAGGAGAGAGGGAAAAAGAAAGTTAAAGGCTGAGACTTACCACCCAACAGAGACATGAATTTGTTGGGCAGAGCAGGGAACAGAGGTGCACCCTGCAGTAGGAGGGGCGAAGGAAAAGGCTGCTCTGTTTTTTTCTGTTATTTTTCTGCCCTGAGGAACAGTCACTTCTATGACATTATTTGCAATAGGCAAGCTATTGAAAGCTAGCTGATCTGAGAGGAAAGCGTGAGGAAGAGACACAGCAGACAAGAGAGAGATTCATCTATAGTCTTCTATTTTTTCTGGTATGTGTTATGTGTCTGGTTTTCCAGCTCAATCTAGAAGAAAAGAAAAATAAGATAAAAAGGAAAAAAAAAAACCCCTTGTTTTACGTTGCTTGTAGAGATCACATGAAGGAAAGAGAATGGACAGGTTTACTTCCAAACTGTTGCTGAAGGAAGACTAGTCATAGTAAAAAAAAAAAAAAGAACTTTATTAGAGATGTTATGCAAAAATTTCCAGATGGCAAAGCCTCAGGAACTTTCAGCCTGATTACAAGCAGTATGAATAACTGACTCTGATCGTTACCAAGACAGCAGCCATCATGTTTGGAGACCTTTCCTTACCAACAGACAGGTTTGTTGTACATGTAGGTAGAGAATATGGCCAGTTACTGCCAAAACTGGTGTTTTAGGGGATTTCAGATTTCCCTCAGCGAACTGGCTGCTGAAGGATTTTTTTTCTTTGATCTGAAACTGCATCTGAAACTTTGGGATGGTATCAGGGTATTATCTTGATATTTGTCCTAAAAAATGCAAATTCTGTGATAGCCAGTTTGGTGCTGTGTACATTGCATGAGTTAATGGGCCGTGTCTGACAAGCACAATAACAAGCATGATAACTTGGAAGGTGTTTTCAGCATGTGGCATTTAGATATTTTGACAGTATACATGCAACAGTTTTGCGGTACCCTACGTAATGCACTTTGGGAACAGTGATTGTACAGACGCTCAGTAAGGAAATACCTAGAATAATGGCAGCTACAGGTGAGTAACTGGGTCCTAAAGAGCTTATGACTAAACCTTAATTTATCATAGTGTATGGGTATGTGACTATTCTAAGAATAGGACTGTAGAGTCAGGATGCATGTGTATATCTCTCTTCCCATAAATGCTGGATTTAGGGAAATTTTCTCAGAGTTATGCTCTCTCTAGATCTGACCTTTTTAAGACTGAAAGAAAACCTAAAATACCAAATTCTTTCTACCTCCCTGTGCACTCAGTCACTTCATAAGGGCAGGCACCTCTCTGGCAGGTATTTGAAGTAACAAGGTTATTCACCATAGTTATTTACACGGTTTCTAAACCACTAAATTAAGAGTGCATTTTATGTATTTATGAGAAATGTAGTTACATCTTCATTTAGATATTGACTGGCAATTAATGTGAATGAAAATGCAGGATGATTTTATATCATTTGCAGTTAGACATTTCAGTGAGTTGGGTGAAGAATGATAGTATGTTCTCCCGTTTTTGTCCATAGTATACTAGGTCCAGAACAAGTTTGCAAGTTTGTGTTTAAAGCCATTTCCAGCCATCTACAAACAGCAATTTTCATTCACTGTGATTAGGACTGAGTTTGATATGAGGTTGGCAGCTGATTCACTAAGTCCCTTGACCTCCTTTCAGTGTCTTATTTCAATACTTCTTCCTGTCTTTTTTATCTTTTGCCCCGTCAGCCGAGTTCACAGCTTTGTTATGTGCATGTGTAGAGGCTTTTCTACTACTTTGTGGTTTTGTTTAGTCAGTAGTACTCCCTTTTATATGTATTTATGTCTATAAATATGTGTTTCAACTTACAAATGCAAAATTCTCTTGTGACATAATACTTTGTATATTAACTGTCATTTTGTCTCTACAAGATAGAGATAATGCTTCCTATGGAAGAACTAAGCTCATGTCCTACACGTGTGTATGTAGCTGTGTTAAATTGCTTGATAGCAGGGGATGCAGAACCTTTTCTGCAGTCTCCATGCAGCCTCAAGTCTGTAACTGAATTGTGATGAATTCGAAATTTATTTTTTACAGATAATTTTTCAGATTGATTTTCTATTTGAATTCCAAGCTGGATAGGTAAAACAAGGGTTTTTTTCTGAAATTTATATTTTCAAAATATTTTGAAAGGTTAGAATGAAATTTATGAAAGTTGACATCTTCAGGACAATCTGGCATGACATTATTTTGTCATACTTTACCAGTCAGCCTAGAGTTCATACTTTTTTTATCTCTATATGTCATAACTTTTTTAACCATGTGATTAAGCATTGCACTCTTATTCTTCCGGTTTATTTTTATTATAGTTTGTGATGCTCAGAAGAAAATTTTATTTTGGATTTCCTAAGTTTTTATTGTCTGGGCATTTTTTTGGCATGTAAAATCAGTCTTACTGAAGTCAATAGCACTCCTTTGTGTGAAGATAATAGTTGTGTTCTTTTTTGTATTTATTATGTATATCTGTTATTGCATTAATGAATGTAATTTAGGCTATTGAATCTGATAATTCTTTGGGTGAGTTCACAAGAAGGGCACATTGGGCTGAATGAAAAGTTGTAAAACTCTAGTCAATAAACCAATTAATGTATCAACAGTATACACTGTTATGCAGCAGTGCAGTAATGCTGATCTACAACAGTCTTTAAGGTTTAATCTGGAAGAGGAATAAGATATGATAGTTTTTTATTTGTGCTGCGAATTTTTTTTTATTTTTAATAAATTGATGTGAGAATAGTGGAAAGTAAGAGCAAGTTTCTTCAAATTATTCTTTTCAAATAAATTACTTTTGAATAGGTCCTAGCGTAAACCAACAACAAAAATAAACAATGAAAATAGGGTAATTTAAGAGATTGCTCCAGCTTCTTAAAACGCAATTTGTTTAGGAAATTAAATGCCTGTTATAATATTCTGAGTGTTATCAATGGAATTAAGTGAGGTTTTTATTTTCAGGAAATGATAACATGTGTTGCAGACTATGACACACCCTGCAGTTTCTCTCCCCCCTTGTTTTAAGATTAAGAGCCTCAAGTATCATTAACAATCAAGGTAGACTTTCCTACAGGAAGGGTATCATTACAAATAAGTAGCTTAGCACTCTGTGCACGTTAATGCACAGAACAAATCCTAGCACCGATTTTCTAGCACTAAAACCCATTAGAACACAGGCCCCAAAAGGGGCAAATCATTGAGAAGGCACTAATTATTGGTCAGGCTCGTCGGAAAGACTTTGTGTCAATGCCAGGAATTATTAAGATTTTCAGTAAGTTTAGATTGAATTTTCTGTTTGGTTCTCTCAAAGAAACATGTAAGTAAGAGAATATGTTTATCAAAATGTGTATATTGAAATACATATATCGAAACCTTATGGATTTATGAAAGGTTTTGTATTAAAAGAAAATCCATATTTAGTGAGTTCCTATGTACTGCCAGGATAGGAAGGGCTAGCATACTGTGCCATTTCTGAAACCTATATTCAACCTGTGCTTGGGTCTTGAACCCGATCCAGGTTATATCACCATTGTTAGTTGCCTGTCCTTTGTCAGGGAGCTGAAAAGCAGTCACCGTAAAATAATAAATGAGTAAATGTTTACACCGATGTCATGGCTGGTGCACTGCAGACTGTCTGGGGCGGGAAGCTTGTCTGTGAAAAATGGACAATGTGGGAATTTATGGCTCTGTCAGGTCATTCTCGTGTCTAAGGGAATGGGGATAGTGGTTATCGACCAACAGAGAATTTATATGTAGGATTGACTATCGTTTTTCAGTACAATGGATTGTTTCTCACACGTCTCATAAATAATGGGCAGCTTTTCATTCAAACTGATGAATATACCAAAAAGTTGTATTTTCTGCTTTCTTTCTGCATGGTTTTCAAACAGTGATGACATTTTGCCACTTTCTTCAGCTGCTTTTATATCTATGAGGCCTGAGAGAGAAAATAAGACAAACAGCTATAGAAGTGCCTACTTGCCTTTTTTTTTTTTTTNTGTTACAGGATGTGTACTGACACTGTCTCTCATCCTGGCTGAATCAGTGGTGGTGGGAATGAGTTCTCTACACTTTGGCATCTCAAGATGAGAATGTTCCTGGAAAGTGGTAGAAACTGAAGTTTCTACAAAGTAAATGGGATATTCATTGGCTTTAGTGAACCTTAATTCATTTTTACAGTTCTGGATGGTCTGGAAGGGGCTTTAAAGCACCTATGCCTTCAAATAAGCTATTCAGTCGTGTATGAACTGATAAAAGCAACCTCTCACGGTCAGATAAGTTCATTCTAACTAGAATAAATCCATTATTTACCCTTTGGTGAGAGGACCACAGTCCTCCACTACTGTTTCTTTTATCTGTGTCCGTGGTAAGAGAGAGAGTGGGAGAAGATGGAATGCTTCAAATAGTCGTAAAAATTTACTGCAGACTTTTCCAGCCTACATTCTTCATTTGTGAGCAGGTGCCACACAGGAGGTGGTGGAAAACATTGACTTCAACACTTGTGGCTTTCAAAGATTAGCAGGGAAATCAGATGTCAGTGTTAGGTATATGGAGCCTCTTCTGGTGTGGCTGACCCTCTGTCCTCTTCAGAGCCAAGGTAGTATTCACTCCTTTTCTCTGCTTTGTCAGACCCCAGGCCTATCTGTCCACTTAGTGCTTGTCTCACAACTGTGTGCTGTGGCAGGCCACCTCAGTCACAATACTGCAGTTTAAGTAGACATGCCCAATTTATTCTGAGGTGAGTCAGCTTTGCTTTTGCTACGAATGTAGCTGCGGGTAGCACAGTGGTGGCTCTTTGCTGAGAGCTTACTCTGTCTGCTACATGGGGCAGTCCTCAGTGGAGTGATACAATGGACACACTATAGTACACTATCACACAAAATGACAGTTGTAGCAACTGTTACATAGTTTACACGGTAGTGGTAAAATGTCTCCTGGGGACCTGCACTTCACAATGCACCAAGAGCTCAGCACATTTGTTTGTTTGTTTGTTTTGGTTTTGTTGTTGTGGTGGAATGGGTATTAGATTTGGTTGGTTTGGCTGTTGGGGAGTTGGGGTTTTTTGTCTGCTTATTTTAAATTATTATTTTGTCTTGTTTCCTTTGGGTTTTTTTTCCTTCAGCTTCTTTCTTCCTCAGAACAAAGATGTACACATTTTTGAGATATAAAACTATATCCTATTGTGTTCCTCTCAGGAAGAAAATTCCTTATTACTGATTTCTAGTGCTTTACCTGTGCTATCGTGCTTTATTCTTCTTCGTAATAAGAGCAAGTTTTATTTAAAAAGGCCTGAAGTGGATAAACAAATAGTATTTCTCCTAGTCATTATTTTAATTTATTTTAGTATTCTTTAGGTGTGTTTTAACTGCTGTATATTAATTTGGATTTTTTCCCCCTCCATCCTTGTGAAAGCAGATTGTGGTTGCAGTTGTAGTAGATCACCAATCAACACTAAAATGGTTTGCCTGGACTTTGAACTCTTAATTTCAGAGTTAAAGGCTATTTGGATGAGGTTTGGTTTGAATTACTTCTTCCTGCTGTTTGAGGGAAATACAATTAAGGCTGAAACAAGATTTTTTTGCTTAATAAAGAGAGAACAATGCATCAGATATGTGTATCTTTATTCTCAAAGTCTCAGAAGTGAATTCATTACAAGGGATGCTAAACTAGTGATTCAGTGATAAAGCAGCATGCTTCCACATGGAATATTTAAGTTCAAATGAACAGCTTTTCCTTCATATTTTGGAGCAGCTGTTATTAAACATACATACTATAATTTTTTAACAATTTCCCCCTTTTTATACAGTGACTTTCTGCAATTGAAAATGGGTGCAGAATCTCTATTCAAAGGATGAAACCTATCCAGGAATTCCTGCACCAAACTCCTCCTGTCCTGTCGTGAGGGACCATGCTAATAGACATGCTGAAGAATTGCAGAGTGAAAGTGTTTCTGAATGCAGGTCCAACAATAGCTGTGTGAGACATTTTTATGCTTGGATTTGGGGGTTGTTTTCATTGTATTTTCATTTGAAAAGAGAACTTGACTGTAGCTGAGCCATAATACTTCAGCAGACTTTGCTTGCTATAGCCGGCTAGACATAGTTCCCTCGGGAATAGCAAACTCCCCTCAGATGCCTCTGAACCGCTGAGGTTTCTTTTCCTTGACCTATGGATTTGATCCCAATTGACAGGAATCCTGGAGTGCAACTGATACGCTCTCCCTTGATCCATCTGGAAGCAAATTGTGTTGCTATACAACTGGTAGGCTAAGACAATGTATATACGTAAGAGGCTCAAATAAAAATCGCTCACCTTGTTTGTTTTTTCTAGCATGGTGTTTTGTTATCCATTATGAAACTGAGATCAAATGCACAGTAGTTCTGAAAGCAAAAGTCCTGTCATGGACAACCAAAGGAATATGTGTCCAGTGATGAGAAGCAGTAGAACAGTTGCATCTCACATGTGATACACAGTTAAATATGCCTCAAGCTCCCGTGTATTTGGCTAAAAAAGGAAGCCCGGCCATTCTCTGTGAGCTTCATCCTTTATGAATTGGTGTACTTTTCACAGCATAGTACTTCCTTTCTGTATTGCCAGTGCTGGAGCAAGTTTTGTTTCTAATCCCCTGGATTCTATCTGTGCGTCTAAAATGCATCCCATAAGCTCAGTGAGAGCTTACATCCAGTATTTTATGTAAGAAGATAGGATTTTTTGAATAGTACTTAATTTGTAAGAATTTCCATGCATGGTACTGTGGTCAAAATTGTGTTGATAACATGCAAATTTCTGAAGAGAAGAAAGATTATGTGTTCATGATTTACACAGAAAAAATATTCTTATTTCTCCTAATACTTGCTTGTGGATTTGATTGTTTGTTTGCTTCCCAATAAAATAGGTTGTGTACTTAGAGGTGACTGTAGATATGTATATTTGTAATCATATCATAGATATGATGCTGTGCTACTCAAAAATTATATGCTGTGATAAAACACTAGGCTGAGATCTGGTGTTCAGTCTCTTAACTTCTTTAAAGATTTTGAATAACCCGTGGTAGCTCACTTATCTTTTAATTAATTTCACATCTATGAAGTAAAAGAGATTCTTACTTTTTCTCTTCCATATATATTTCACTATTAAATAGATGAGAGAAAGATTTTTTAAAAGCATGTTTCTGTTAAACAAATTGAGCCAGCTGTATCTTGTCTGGGTTTTCAGTTAATCCTCTAATTTACTCAAATGAGATTGTTAAAAGTAAGAATTGATCCTTTTTCACTGTTATAAAACAGAAAGGAGAAAAAGTCTGTTTAAGTATAATGAAAGTAGGAATCATTATTATAATTTTATTAAAAAAAACCAAACCCAAATAGCACTTTATTCTTGCATCAGGATGAGGAAAAATCTTTTTTTTTTCCTTTTGCAAAGCCAAATTCACTTTTCCATTTGAATCCCATTGATCAGTTTAGATTTTACACATAAAAACATAGTGCTTCCTAAGATTAATGTGTATTTGCATACTATAGAACAACATACATATTTTTAATGCCTTGCATTCAAATTATAGCTTATTCTATTTTTATAGCTCTCCTTACTATGAAACTCATGCCACTTTATCCAGTGAGTGATTCAATATTTAAAGTCTGGCATAGAAAATAAACATCTAACAGCACAGTGAACCATGATGCTGTACCTTTCAGAACGTCAATATTACCTTGAAATCTCTAGTTTGTCTTCACAGAGCTTCCTATAGAATAGTGCCTTGTATTTCAGTCTTGGTGCATGTTGTTCCTAGAGTAAGTATTCAGAAAGCTTAGTAACGAATAAGAGAAAAACAAAGTTCGTGTATGTTGTCCCAAAAGTGAGCGGGGAAGTCACTAAATAATCCAATAATGGGCTAAGAGCTGGGAATGACTAATGATTTCTAAAATGAAGGTTCTGACAGAGCTGTGTAACATGAACACTTTCAGGGTTTGACAGCATCTAGGAAGGTGTTTTTAAAATTGTACTTTTGTACCAGGACACCTACCTTTTACCATAAAATGTATTTTCCTTACCTATTAAGTTACAAAATCCACCTCAGCTTTCAGTATAGCCTGCAAATATACATTTAATTTCCAAAGTAGATTTTCGTTTGCCTTTGAGTATGAACAAAGGTGGTTTCAGTGTCTGTCCCCAAAGTAGTTTGATTGTATATGACAAGCACCTATTCTGTATGCTCAGTGAACAACACTATCAATACTGTGCCTGAAATAATGACTATTAATGCTACTATAATTTTAATATCAAGAGAATAGAATAGTTTGATTCAAAGTGACCCACAGTGGCAATCTAATCCAACTGCCTATTGGACTTAGCTCTTGGATATAGTTGGCTGATTCTGAGAGAACTGAATAATACTTAAAATAGGTAAAATCCTTTTCTAAAAGTTAAATATTCATAAAGTTATAGAGATCATAAATCTACAGATAGTATTTGCAAGTGATGAATTTCATACTGACTCAAAATTCAGGACATCTCTGGTAGCTACCTGTGGGCAAGGCCAAATTGCAGAAACAACTTCAAACTAATTAAAAAAGGGGAATAAATCCAACAGCAAGCTGTTTACCTTTCACAGATCACATAGTTACTCAGCTAAAGGCACTGAAACACTTTTTGGCACATGCTGATATAGAGATTCCCTAAAGTCATACAAGAGTTTCAAAACTAGAGCTAGATTTGTCTTTTTTAATTTTTGGTGAGTTTTAGTTGTATGAGTAACAGCTTCTAAAAATTCCTATTGTTTGTTATAGAATATCAATCCTCAGATTGCATTAGAGCAACTATTTTGATTTTCACGCATGTCACAACCTTCTAAATCATTGTCTCAGTAAAAGCAACCTTACTCTTCTCTCTTCTCTTTTTTTTTTTTTTTCCTTAAAATATTGTAAGTTTTGTCTTTGCTACAATGCAGATGTTGAGAGTTTCTACTTTCACCTGTGGGAATTTCTGTGGTTCTTAGTGCTATCTGAACTAAGTAAGTTTAGATTGGATGATAGGAGAAAGTCTTTACTGTGAGGATTTTAAGGCAATGGAACTAGTTACCCAGAGAAGTTGCTGATGCCTCATCCCTTCAAGTGTGCAAGGCCAGGCTGCATTGTCTAGTGAAAGGTGTCCCTATGCATGGCAGCAGGGTTGGAACTAGATGATCTGTAAGGTCTCTTACAAGCCAAACCATTCTGTCATTCTGTGATTATACAGTACACAACTAGCAACCTTAATTTAAAAGACCACTAGAGATGTTTTAGAAGGTTTTCTTCTTAAATTGATAAAGGAGTATTCAGAAAATCTATTGTGCTAGAATTTCTGTGTAATGCTGAAATCATAAGCCATTGAAACTGTTAAGGAGGTGGTTGTGATTATACTGATGCAATGAGAAAAAATTTAAAATATATGAGAAGCATACTCATAGGAGGTTTTTTTTTAAGGTTTTTTCTATTTGTAAAGATTATTTTAATTATTGATTTTATGTTAATTTTTCATATAAGTTTATGCTGGTAGCTGATTTTAGGTTCTGAGATTCTGCTTCAGTGGTATAAAAGGAAGAATCACTAAAATTTAGAATTTGGAAAATCTACATTTAATGGTGTATTTGAATAGCTTTTACTAAAATATGGGGGGGTGTTTGTTTTGGCTTTTGTTTGTTCTGTTTTCCATTTTTCTTCTGGAACAAGACNAGTCTTTAATAGACTTCTCCAACGTGAATCCATCCCTCGGGCAGCAGCTCTTCCATATCTGCTGTCCCGAGGGCCACAGCTCTCACTCGGATAAAACCTGCTCCAGCATGGCTCTGGCTCTCCACGGGTCCACAGGTCTGCTCCAGCGTGGGTCTGCCTCTCCACGGGTCCACAGATCTCCTGCTCCAGCATGGGTTTGCCTTTCCACGGGTCCACAGGTCTCTCCTTTCAATCATCCACAGCTCCAGCACCAGCTCCTCCATGGGCTGCAGGGGTTTAGCTCTGAGTCCTCCCCCTGCTCCATGAGGTGCCTCCTCCACCCGGTCGCTTCTGCAGCGACCTTGATGTCTGCCTTGTTATCCCATGTTCTTGCTCTCTGGAATTTCTTCTGCGCAACAACCTCCAATTCTTAAATATGTTATCACACTCTTTTATCTCTGGCAGCTTTTGAGATAGCATAATATTGTTTCAGAAGCAAGTGGGAATTTTGGGATGTGCACCCAAGTCCTGGTCTGGCAAGTCCATAAATTACTGTCTGTCTGCTGCACAGGCAGCTGGAGATGGAGTTGCAGGCATGGTGGAGAGATGTGTTGGTGCATACTGAGAACCTATTTAAGCATATAGAAGTTCTAAATCCTGGTCCCTAGTCAAGATGAGAAGTTTCATTGTTTTATGTCTGTACAGTTGTACTTTTTGTTTTGTGTTGTTTCAGTCTGTTTTGAGAATTAATTACACATAATTCAGTGATGTGATTCTTTTAGCATCAGTGTTCTCTCACACATGGACAACCTTAAAACAGCTATTACACTAGTTTGACAGGCAGGAACATGATAAGAAAACTTAGATAAGCTTGGAATTTTCCATTAAATAGTGTGACAGGTAACTTTTAAGGGCAATGACACTAATGCAGTGGTGTATTAAGAGGAGTGACTTCAGAGAATATGTGACATCTTATTTCAAATAATTTCCACCAATACCCAAGAATATCATCTTGTCTGTGTTTGCATATGCTGACTAAAATGGAATCCCCAGATAGTTTGTAATTATTCATTCTTGTAGAAACCATTGAAACTGCTCTTACTATTCAAATTTGGCACAAGCTCTTGCACTGTATAGCAATGCAGTGTTCTTGTCACTTGTATGTTTTTGTTTATCAGTACACTTTATTCTTTTTCTTCAGTTGCTCTATAAATGATGGATTTCAGAAAGTTTTTGAAAAATGAAAACTTACCATTGTTCTTTGGAGGGTTAATTTCTTCTGTCCCTGTGTCCTCTCTGCCATGCACAGTCTGAGATTTATTTTTGAAATACGGCACTTGAAAGTGTTGCTGTGAGGCTTATACCATGCTGCCTGTTCCTCCTCTCTCTGTGGGAAGTCCTGGTTAGGCCTCTGGCTTGTCTCACACATGCACCAAATTGTCATTCAGAACAAGAACACAAAGAGTTGCTATTGCGCAGTGTTAGCTTACATTTTGGCATCCTTCAGTTGAAAGTGCTTTAATTCCTACTAACTCAGTGGGTATTTTTTGTCATATTGTAGAAGTTAGGATTCCTAAAAGCCTAATGATCGGTTATAACAGGAATTTTCTAGATTGATTTTAAAAAGTGAAGCCTCAAATCAAGTGGCTTTTGCCTTTCATCTTACTAGACTGCAGGGCCTTTTTTTTTTTTGGTGTGTGAAATCTGTTTTTCTCCAACTTTTCTTTCTTTGATTTTCTTGATTCTTATATTTAGCCTTCAAACAGCTTTTGTTATGTGTCCTAACTGTTTCTTGGTCTTTTAAGCCTTCATCTTAGCAGTTAATATTGCAAAGGAACTTGTTAACAAGAGCTGAAAACACTATTAGACATTTGAATGCTAGGAACAGGAATGAGATATAATTTTCCTGACTTCAGGGGAATTTACAGTTATTATCATCAAATAAATTAGCATGCATGCGTATTTTAATGCATAAAAAGTGATATTTTAAAAATGTGTGCTTTCACAATATTTGAAGTAGTATGCAAAACTATCAGCTATTACTGTTATCATATATTTTGAATTTTCTAGTGCTGACGAAAAGAGATAATTTATGAGGCAATTTGCAGCATGGCACAAATATATAGCATTCATCAGGTAAAAATGGTTGCTGAGGAATTATACCATATTTAGTAGCATTAACTTTTTTGCCCTTTACCTAATGGCATAAAAATGCTTCTGGAATGAAAATGGGTTTTTTCTTGAAATATATCATCCATTAATATTGCTTGTAATTTCTGTTATGTATCACCAATTATATCTTGGCACTTTGCCTATCATAGTGGATATGCTGTTAGAGTTGTGAAACCATTTAATCTAGAAGACCTGATGGCCTGGAACAGTGCATTACATTTACAGCAGAGAGAGAGAATTTAGGGAGAAATGCAATTTTCCAGAAACTCTTGCTAATGGAGATTGGATGCCTACCAGAAATGATGCTAAAGGGATCTGAGGTATGAGAAAGACAGAAAGAGAAAGACCTTCTGCTCAGTTGCCATTCAAGCTGTAACCTGCTATGACAGTTGTCAACATTGCCCTTTCTGATTCCTCCCAGTTGTATTCCATTTATTATAAGCACATCAAAGAGACGCCTGCTGGGGAATCCAGGGGAGAGTCACTGCAGGAGGCTGGCTAACAGATTTAGTCAAAAGTATCCTTGCCCCCTGCTATGAGCAATAATTTAATGAGCACTTTACAACAACAATATCAAAATAGGTATGCCCCTTGCTTTAGTGGAGGGAAGAGGTGAGAAGAGTGGGCTTTCAAAATGCATCCTTTTTTTTTTTTTCAGCTGGAATCTGGGCCCTGTCTTTTTGCTTTGTTACAGTGAACAGATTGCAGAATTAAGTTAAAAGCTTGACTTATACAGGATGCATGATGTTTGGAAGCAGAAAAACATTGCAAGATTTATTTACATCTAAGTAGGTGTTTGGGGGTTTTGCGGGTTTGTTTGTTTGTTTGTTTTTTGTTTTTTTTTTAAGTCTTAAACCTTTGATAGGCATTACTAAAGCAACAGATAAAGGGTAATATACAAATCTCAAACTGTTTTGTGTAGTGTGAGATAAAAATCAGTGGAGTAAATCAATACAAGACCTTCAGTGTGTGTCTGAGATCTTTGAATAAAGGTAATAATTCTACATATGAGATATCTAAGTGTATTACTTTTGCTGGTTTAGAGAAAGAATCCTTGTTCCCTCTACAACTCCCTTTTACTAGAGTGGAAAAAATACATAGTCAAAGAATCACAAACCATTCAGTTGCTTGTCTGAAAGCAGCTGAGCAGAGCTGAGGTACTTGTTTGGGGGAGCAAGATTAGCTCCTTATTTAAAAGGGTACTTCTGTAAAGTACATTGTAACCTCAGGTGAAGCAATGGGGCTTCATGGTACAATAATTTACAAATATTGTGCAATAGTTTTTCTATGATATCTCCTCCAAATTCAGATAAAACAACTAAATGAATGCTAAAGGAACTCCACAAAATGCACAGATGCACAACAGAATCACCCATTGATGTACCAAGAAAATAGCATTATCTCGTGAAGGGCTATGCAGTTTTGTTATTTATTGGCAAATCCAGTTGACTCTCTAAAATATAGGCACATGTTAATACCTAGTACACATTTCACAGGCACAGAACTAATTATTCGACTTCTGAGCCACAAAATGATCCTTGT
Organism: Grallaria varia; assembly: GCA_013396735.1. Classification (NCBI taxonomy): domain Eukaryota; kingdom Metazoa; phylum Chordata; class Aves; order Passeriformes; family Formicariidae; genus Grallaria; species Grallaria varia. The sequence goes on from VWZG01002128.1 coordinate 282,097, forward strand.
ATTATTATCCTATAGTCTCATTACAGATCAGCGCCAGTCTTTTATATTATTCACTAGAGTTTACAAAATCTGTTGTTCTATGATCCTAATTTAGTTTCTTTTCAAAAAGAAACTGTAGGAGGCCATCACCAGTACACTAATATGGGTCAAGCTGTTACTAATATCAAATCAGAACTCATTAAAACACAATGTTGGAGATATCAATCCTTTATTATAGTCAGGCTATGCCAGTGCATTTCTGTCAATGAAGAAGGTGAATAGTTCACTCAGGATTGCTAGTACAGTTGCTCATAATTAACTTACAGTATGTTGAATGTCAGTTTGTTACATTTTTAGACTACTTTTGCCCCAGGAACCTGAAAATTCAGTTTATCATATCATGTAATGGACCTTCCCATTATATAATTCTGTTATTCCTGCCTTGTTTGTTTCCAGTTTTCCCTTTTTTCCCAGTGAAGAAGGGAATCTCTTCTTTACTTACTTTACCAAAAAAAAACTCTTTTTGTGTAACACAGCATTATTGAAATGAACTCCATCAATCCCATTTTCTCACTTTTTCTGGGTCCTACTATGACTTTTCAGGTTCCAAGAAAACAGACAGCTGGCTTTGTAGCTTGTAGGAGTGTGGATATCACTGAGGTCTAGATAACATTAATGTGACTGGGAGTTAATTTGCTTGTCTACGTGCTCTGCATTGTGGGGTGCATCTTTAGGTATAACCGTTGTGCTGGAAGAGCAGTCTGCCTTCAGAGCTGGATACTATGAATAAGAGGAGATAAGAGGATTCACAGCCAGAATAATTTCTAACTGATGCTGTTAAACCTTGATTTAGGATATTTCTGCACAGCTTGGCCCATGCTCACAAAATGAAACTGGTGGACTGTGCTGAGATCATAGGCAGTGATTAAACATTTATAGTTAACCGTAGTATACTATGGTATTGCTGCTGCCCAGAGGCAAAGCATTGTAATGCAGATTCAGTATTTCTGCTGCAAGAACGCTAAAACAAAAGAGGACTTAGAGTCTTCTCGGCAACACTGGCTCCTGGCTGTTCTCAAAGCTACATGCATTCCTCTTCTATTCTTCTTTATTTTAGTAGGGGGTCAGGAGGAAAAGTAGGCTGCTAATAATGCTTCAGAAACAGAATGCGGTTTCCATCCTTTGTCTGCCTTTTGTGTCTGTCCTCTGCTTAAAGTTTACTCTCATGTATATTAGGTTACTCTGCTTTTGTAAACTGGTTTATACAATTCAATTCTGTAACTCTAATACAGGTATGTAGCTGTGGCGGTGGTGACAGCCCAACTGCAAGATAGATACATTAATTAGAATGTCTGCTTTTAGTGTGCTGCCTCTTGTTAGAGAAATGGGTGTAGCATGTTGGATTTTAAATACATTCCTGTTCTACATGTGATCCCTTTAGGTCTACATATGATGATCATGTTTANATAAGAAATTATTTCTTGTCTGCCAGCAGCAGCTGGTGTTATTCAAGAGTTGTGTGTTTTTCTTTGTTTGTATTTATTTGCATACCAGATACTACTGTTTGCATAATAAGACCACTTCTAGTTTAAATCCCTTTATGGCTGATTGCACACACATCTCAACGTGCTACTTTTTTGTCTATGTGGAGATCCAGTTCGGCATTCTCTCTTACAAAGTGTTGACTTGTTAATGTTCACTTTCTCTAAAGAAAATAGTGAGGGCATAGCAATATGCTTTTGATGCTAAGTATCATAATTCTTATGCTTTGAATTTCCTGATACTGGCAGGTTGGTGGAAGAGGAAGAGAGGAGGGTACTTAAGGACGTAGATCATCACATCTTTATGCACTTGTAGCAGTTCTGATCAGCACGTGCTAGTATGCTTCAACAAATGGCATTGAGGAAAGAAAAATTGTTGTCTGCTAAAGCCTCTTAGAGGAGGAAGTTCTAAGATGTGTTCCTGTGGTACATACAGAAAATACTTAAACCTATTTTATTCTGCACTTACTGCTACAACACTGGAATTACAATTTTAAAATCACTTTGTAAGCATGTATACCATGTTTTCAAAGAGGACTTTTATGATGAAATTATATAACCTGTGATATGATTAGCTAGTGCCACATTTGGGGCTAATAATTAATGTGATTTAAAAAGAAGTACCTGCTGGGAAGGCACCTACTGCAGGGGTAATTATGCATTGGTAAGTTCTTAATTCACATACAGCTGAATATAAGCATGTCTAAAAGCTGAACATGACCTTTTCTTGGAAAGGATTGGGGATTTCAGTTGGTTTCTTAGAGAAAATCATGGTCTTGTTTCTTAGAAAAAAACGTGGTCTGTATGAAATAAGTGGCACCATCTCATAACAGAAATGCTGCTACTATCTTAACTAGTATTTGGATTTTCTGTGAAATTTAGCTACCCTAAGAATTCCTTGAGTGACAACTGTGTTTCATAAGCATTTGACTCAAGTCAGCATTCGAAAAAGGGAAGAACGACATAATTGTTGGCCAGGAAAATGTGATTAAAGGCAACACATTATTTTTATGCAGAGTTTTGAAAACAGGAATGACCTTTAAAAGTTGTATGGTCTTTTTGTTAGCTTATGACGGAATCTATGCAAGCCTGATTTGTCACAGCGCAGCATCATCAGTTGAGGAGAACTGTGGAACTTCTTGCTGTTGCTTATCTTACTCTTTTTCATCTTTCTTATTTCTTTCTGCTTTTGTGTTTACCCTATCATTCAACATAAAGACAACTTAAGCTTTCCACTGGGAGGAAAAGGGACGAAAAAGTCACATCTATATGAACATCAGCATGTCAGGAAAAGTTGGATGCCTGTGTGAGTGGAGGATTAATATCTCCTTTCTATGGCCTGGAGAAAAGGAAGATGAGAGACAGAGCTACCACAATACATAGAAAATTAAATGAGGGCCTTTGCAGATAATGCCATTACAAAACAAGGGTGTGACTTAAAGGTTAGGGTGGAGGATTGGGAATTAGGTCTCCTGGAGACATACAAATTTCTTCAGATTATTTGTCCTCGACTTTGGGGAACTTATTTTGTGGCTTGTTTTGTTTGATTATATCATAATATAGGTTTGTTGGGATTTTTTAGTTTGTTTTGTGTAAAGGTGGAAGGAATTGTTTTTTTGCAAAATGCTTTGAAATTTTCAGGTGGAGCCAAGTGACTCTTACTGCGGGCGGTTGGCAACATTTTTATACTTGTGTCCTGTTGAGAGATAGGAAGGACAGGTAAAAAATAATGCCTTTCAAACCTGACTTTCACTGCCTTGCAATGTATGTAATCATTTACTGTGGTGTAATGTGAGTGTCAAAATGCTACAGAACTGGAAGAAAACAGCATTTTATGCTTATTTTATCCAGGTACAGATCACTATACAATGATCAAGGCAGTAACAAATCAGGCTTTCCTGGTAGATACTGGATATCCATTATGAACAGTGTATGCTGATATGCCCCCAATTCACTTGAGAAAACCTCTTTTATTTGAAGAACACATTTCTCATGGGAAGTTTCTAAGCAATCAGACACAACTTTCCTCTTTCTGTACAGTCTACATCAGTGATGGATTGAGACTTCATCCTGGTGGTGAAGTAGGAGAATATGGCATAATTGCAGAGATAATCGTACCTGAATTAACACGGGTCATTAATCTGCTTTATTTTCTCCTCCTGGGTGTATACTGTACCTGGTGGCGATAAGGGCTAGATTAGTATCTCTGCTATATTGTGTGGAACAGTAAACCTTTCTGTTGCTTGCAGAGCTCAAGACCCTTTTTTTTTTTTTTGAGGGGACATACCTCTAAAAATGTGGTCTTACAGAAGAGGCAGTGTTTTCCTGCATTTCCTTCACTGCACACAACATTTCATAATGACGTAGGAGTAAACTATTTGCATTCTCTTATCAGCTAGAGACACCAGCTCAGGTTGGACTCCCTGTGCAGTGGCTGGAAACAGGCACAGAGAGGTGGAAGGCTACAGAGTTGGTAGAGGTAGAAAAGAAAAGTTTTCATTAGTCCCACCTAATTTTTTTTAGTGGGAAGTTTGATTAGTTTGTTGAGGTTTTTTATTTTGGTTTGGTTGCGTTTTTTACTGTTGGTTTTGGTTTGGCTTGAGAATTTTATTTCTGACTATAGCATATTACCTATATGTAGTGATTTTTTTTCTATAAACCAGGAAGGAATGATTCCAGATACATGGGAGATAGCCTATGACATGGAGTTTTAACTCTTCAGTAAGACTGTCGTTAGCATCTGTACTTTAAAAAATAAGACGGGCCAATTTCCATGGAGCTCCTTCAGTATAAGATCTTTTTAAAGACAAAATGAGTTTCACCTAAAGTCATAGTGCATTCTTTAGGTAATGCAAATTTCAAAAGCTTGCCCAGGTGTATTTCAACCCAATAAAAATATACAGAGAACAGATGCCTATTCTATAATTGATTGCAGGATTTTTATATGACAAATAGTAGATCTGTGCTGAGAGAAAGACAGGTGATGGACACTGTTGATCAAAGCACTGATATTTACATATGTCTTCTCTGTAAAGGACCCTTTGAAGTTAGTATGCTTACTAATTCATTCACCTCTTTCCTTAGAAGGTGGCTTTGAGAGTGGCAACGATTGATTTGTGAGTGAACAATATTTTGGTTCTCTCTGGGTCTCAAACATGATAGAATCCCAGCAATGGAGGTCAGATTTCCTTGGCCGATGGCAGACTCTAGTTGACTGCTTTCTGCTGTGATTCCGTGAACCATATCAGTATTGAACAGAATAAAACTGCTTTCATGTCTGTGATCTCTGACTGTGTTGCTGAACAACTTTTGTTTTAGACAAATTGTGCTTGAGTGGTTTCCCAGAAAAGTTTTTCTTCTTTCTTTTTTCTTGATCTTGCTTTTTTATTTTATCTGTCAACATAGCCTATTACTTGCATAAATGGGCAGGCTTAGTTTTAATAAGCTCTCGTAAGCAGCACAGTAGGAAATTCACCTTTACCTCAGGAGTTGTTATATTAAGTCTGGCTGAAATTGAGTTTCGTATTTTCTCCCCTCATCCTGCAGAGGAGCAGAGCAATAGAGCATTTTGGTGGGTACCTGGTGTCCCGTCAGAGTTAACCCACCACAATCATCAGTGCCCAGTTGGTATACTTTGTAAACATATTTTTGAAAATTCTGTTGAAAGAAAAAGGTTGCCCTTGCAAGTTTTGTAGTGACTTCGTAAAGCTACATGAGCCAGAATAACCTGTTGTGGGTGTTGGCATGGAGAGGCAGGAAAAAAAAGTTTGTTCTGAAGCACAAATCGCTGCAGTGCAATGCTTAGAAAGGTACAGTGCAATGTTTAAGGAGATGTTTCATGGATCACTGCATTCCCTGGGATAGCAGTAAAATTGCAGTGAAAGTTGGGTGTGGCACTGAACCTACTCATATTTTGAGGTGATCAGTGCAGCTTTTTGCCTGTGTATGAGAGGAGCATGTGGCTTCATATTTTCACTTATGTGGGCCTCGATAATACTGCCTGGGTTGGAACTGTACAGGTTTTTAGTGTCAGACAGTGAGATGGCAAGATTAAATAGGGATGTGAGGGTTGATTATGAAAATGTGCTCTTGAGGAAATTGAAAATTTGGATAGTGAGAAGTCCTCAGATGGGAAATGGTTGTCAGTAGCTACAGGGATGTTTTAGAAATCACCTGTCCCATGTTTAATGAATTTATCCGAGCTCTCCAGCAGGGAAGATTACACCTTAAAAAAGAGAATTACTTAAGAGGCTGAAAAGAGAGGGCAAACTTACTCTAGCTGTTCAGACAAAGCTTTGTGGCTAATTTATTTTATTTCTTCAACAGCTGTAAAGAAACAGTTTGAAAATCTGCTAGACCAATTAAGATCCTTGTGTATACACATTCAATTTGTATTCTAATGTATGTTTGGCTGTATTATACAGATACATGAGCAAGTTCTCTTTGATATTTTTTTTTTTCCTTTTAAGAGAGTCTAAGAAATATGACCCAGATGAGTTTTACTTATTAGGAAAAAAAAAACAAAACAAAACAAAAAAAATCCTATTTAAAACAAGCAGTCTATAAAAAGTAACCAATGTAAAAGAAGAAATGGACTCAGTTATTTAAAGGTGAGATAATCTATTAATAGATACCGGACATGCTATTGAAATAGCAAAGGTAAACAAAACACTGTCCTTACTCATGCATTGGCAATCTCTAAATGAATTGTAATGTTTTCTTGGTTCTGTATTGAAATATATAGTTCTTTTCTAAGCACTGTGTTACAGCTCACACGTAATAGCAGCATCCTTCTTGCTGTAGAGCAGAATTCTGTTTTGTACAGCCCTAAATAAAGCAAATAGCAGCTGTACACAACAAAAGAAGAGGCAAGGGTGTTCATTTTTTCCAAGAATGACTTTTTAGCTTTATATTGATAAAAAAATACACTTTCATATAATACCAATACCAAAAGGGGTTTTTAGCCAATAGATGGAAGTGAAATATAAATGAATGTCAGTGAAACTATTACAGGCAGTTATTAACATCTCTATGACAATGTCTTAGTATAACTGTACTGTGTATAAACTGGATTTTTCAAATCTTCCTTGGCTTTGTAGAGGTTTAATGGTCTGTGCATGTTGCTAGTGGAGAATCCTATTCTTTGGCATGCAGTTCATTTAACAAGAAGTGAAGTCATCAGTGATATACATGGATGTGACATGAGTACATTATATATATATATGGGGTTCTCTAATGAGACATAGAAAATTTCAGTGTTTTATTCTTTCCTGCTTTAAAAGTCATTGTGAGGGGATCTTGACTCCTATGCACTATTTATTTACTTTTAGGGTTTTTTCTTCTGAGTGTGATATGCTAGGAGATGCATATTGCATATCACACTGTGTTTTTGGTTGTCGTTTTTGAGATGATCTCCAGACAGTAAGGTCAGACAAAAAGTGTATGCCGAATGGGCCAGACAGAAAGAAGCTGGTCAGATTAATTAAAAATAGAATAAGTAGATAAATATTCCAGACCTGTAGAGTGGTAGGCTTTAATTTCTCAACCTTCTTTACTGCTTTTCTTCCCAGATAGAGAGTTCCTTTTGAAGGAGCAGGTATACCGCACAGTATAAGAACTTTTCATGAAGGCGTCAGTTAAGATTTATTCCTAAATCTTAAAAATAACAGTATATTAATTGCTTTATCATTTTAGGCATTAAATATTATTTTTTTGTTAGATTTTGTCTCTAAAATATATCTACACTGTTTTGTATTTAATGAGCATCTCAATTATTTTTTGAATTTTAACAAAAAACCAGTATTTCACTTGTACTTTGCATCTCTTGGGTAAAAGTTCTGCTCAAACTTTTCTTAATTAGTTAATCTGAAAATCTCACACTTTTTCAATGAGGTATGGGTGTTCCTATCTAAATATTTCAGCTATCTCATACTAGGAAAAATGTGTTGCACATAAAGAAAGAAACATCGCAAAAAAAAGGGATTTTTCTGTGTCTCTGCATATCTAGGAAGTATGCATAGCAAACAGCGGTTAGATTAAACTTTAATTTGAAATGTAGCCACCCATCTACCAAAGCACCTTCAGCTATTACTCAGTTTTCCAAATTAGCATTTATTGTCACCCAAGCCTCACCATGAGTGTCACTTTATATGGTAGTGTGAGAGTTTTACTGCACTGAGACCATCCCTGGTCATTCTCTCATGTTGTATAACTGAACACAACAGAATTTCTGCCAAAGGAGTTAAATTAAGTACCTGGATTCTGAAAGTATGCAGGGTTCGGCATACCATCAGAGAAAATTACTGAATTATAATATTTTCACGTAGTCTGCATAAATGAAATATCAACAGCAATATAACTCATAATCTACAGTAGCTAAGGGTTAAACACATCTAGACAAGAAGTTTATCCCAGAATGCTCTTTTTGCAAGCAGTCTCCTATCTTTAATTCTCCTGAATCTGTTCCCTGTTTACTGCAATGACCCCTATCTCAAGTGCTGGTTGTAAGGAAATTTGTATATTTTTAAGAGCAATACTTCATAAACTGTAAAATACTACATAGTTCAAGCAACTGTTGTTGTTTTTTTGTTTTTTTTTTCTTTAAATATACATGAATTTATTTCTCAGAGGATGAATTAAATTCTCTACTATGGAAGTGCAGAAGAAAACATATGATATATGTTGTTTACAACCCTTACAAGTGTGGTGCCACTATCTTGACAAAGAGAAACTTTCTTCAAAAAAAACAGGATAGCGTTCCTACTCCTTTCCTTACTAAATTCTGGTTTGACACATTTATTCTCTCTTTTGGATCGGAGTTAGATTTTACATAAAATGAAATAGATTTATATTATAGGTTAAATGAAGATAGGCCTATCTGGAGTTTCAACTTTTAAGGCTAGTCAGGATGAATGTCCAGAAGAACCTGCTTCTCTTTTATTCTAGAAGCGCTACAAAAGACAGTAACAATTTATTTTGCAACTGGAGCACTAAAGTATGTTTAAAGTTCATATTTTACTTGATTTGACAAAAGTAGGAGACTGCTTTACTTGCAAGCTCATGTCAGCTGCGTTTTCTCTTACAGAATGAAAGCCTAAGTGGTTAAATATCACTAGTTGTCACAGTTTATTGTTTTCTATGAAAAATTGTATCTACTGCACTGGACAGTAGAACAAAACTACATCTTCTGCCGTAAATGTAGGACGCTAGGACTATGTTGTAAATCTTAGACAAACAGCGTTCAAACATACTGTTATTAACTGATTGATATCATTAATAGATGATCAATCTAACATAAGATTTATGAAGACACAGGACTATAGCAAAAGTCCTAAACTGCTAGTTTCCTTGGGTAAAAGGAGAATGAATTTCAAGAAGGCTCTCATCTCCCCACCAAATAATCCAAATGGTGTTTATTTTATATTACATTTATCATTATAATGCAGTCACTTTTAAAGATAATATTTTTATCTGAAGATGTTAGCTTTCAGGAAGATTTTCTCAAGTTTTCAGAGACCAGTGTTCCACTATGGAATTGAATGTGAAGAGAATTGACAAGTGTGTGTTAGTTTGGTTTTACTGGAATCCAGCACTTTTTACAAAATCCACCCACTGTGGTATTCCACAGCTGTGTAACCATGAGTGCCTGTCATGTGGTTTGGAGACCTCCTGGAGTGTAGTGAAAAATATTTTCTCTTTGAATCATGCTTGTCTCTGTCCCTTGAGGTTTGAATTCTTAAAAACCTAGTCAGAGGAAGATGAAGAAGGTAGAAGAGCAAGACTTTGAGTGACAGAGAACATAGAGAAGCCACAGGAAATAGAACTGATAGAACATATTAGGAATGTCATCATCATCACACTCTCACTCTTTTACAGCTTTCCTGTAAGCAGCTCTAGACGTGTAAAAACTTGGGAATGTGCATTCATTAGCTCTCTCATGTTCATAATGGGACTCAGATGCAGTATCTCAAAGACAAGTCATGAAAGTTTGAATAGTTTTCTGCTGTTACTGGTAACAGAAACTCCGATGAGCTAGAAATTAGGAGTTATGACTGTTGCTATACCATAAATGCACCAGTATGACAAGGTGCTTACACTTGAAATGTCTACTTGCATTTCTTCTTGACAAATTTACCACTTCTTTTAGCACAATAACATTTAAAACTTCTTTTCTCACTTCTTAACTTGCTTAATTAATTACTTAAATACATTTCAAAACAGTATTTGAAGAATAGAGATATTTTAGTTGTCTGTGGAAGTCAGAAGCTGAGGAAGTACTGAATATAAAATAGCAAATGTGATGTGGTTCTGACATAGCTAGAAAACTTACTTTAGTCTTCCTCATGAAAGGTTAGTAATCTACAGTTAGTATGTTACTAATCTACTGGGGTTTTGTTTCCAAAATGCATCTTGCACTGCCCAAGTTCTTTTTAAAGTGTTAGTTGTTATTTCATTTACTGTATTTAAAAACAAAGCAAAACAAAATTAATAATTAATTAATAATAAACCCAAAATAANAGAGAAGTCCAAGCAACAGAGGATAGAAAAGCCATAAATTCTGTGAAAGAAAAGTGAGGGAAGTTTTTATATTGCTGTGTTACTTCATCTGTTACTCTATTGCCTTCTTAGGGCAGGATGTCCGAACAATTTATTTCTAGAAATTTAAGATTAGTAAATTGAGAGGCTTTAATATAAATATAGATTCTTTTTGGAACAGCTACACTTAAATCCTAAACCATAGCATTGCAATGGAATTCACATAGAAGTGAGCTGGAGAAAGTATCTCTTGACCATTTTTTTTTAAGATAGTGGAATAGGGTTACTGTTTATTAAAAAAAAAAAAAAATCTGGATTGTTGACCTGTTTTTTAGCAAAAATGCATGCCTTGGTTCAGGAGCTGAAAATTGTCACCTCAATTCCTTGCAGAGCAAAAGGTTACGTATACGGCTGAGGTATTACTGGGTTAGAGTCTTAGCTCCAACTATTTCTGTAGATGTACTGTATGTTCTTTTGAGTTTTTATCTAAAATATCTTTTCCCCTCTTTAGCTGTTAGCTCGTCTCCAAAAAAATCGTCTGTTTTTTTATCAGGATTAAAGACTATGAGGCCTCATTTGAGGTTAACCACTAAGCGCTTTCACACAAATATTTATTGCAGTAGATTCTATGAAAATAATTATTTTCTTTCTGGAAGGGGTAACACTATTTTCTGTATAATCTGTGTATGTTAGCTGCAAAGAATAAAGTGTTATACATTAGAAATTCATGACTCCAAGAATTTTCCACTTTTTTTTTCTGCTGAAGGTAATTAGAATTCATGTAACCAGACCTACTGTGAAAACAGTGTAAGGTCTGAATAACACAAATCTGCTTTTACAGTAACAACAACATTGTTGCATGTATAAAAACTGAGGTCTTCATTATAGTATTACAAAGCAGAAAATAACCACCAGATATTAATATTCCCAAAAGGCTGTCAGTAATGGTTTCTAATAAAGCAAATGACTCTCTATAAACCCATACATTCCCTTTGCACATTGAGCAGTGAATGGGAAGTGTTAGCAAGAAAGGATTTACTGCTCAGCAGTTCACATGGTAAACACAGGTAAAGATTTGATAAGACAATGTTTCCTATAGATAGTAACTTCCTTAGCTCTTCTGCATGGTTTTCTGAAAGACTATGTATTATAGCTGCAAAAAGATTGTTCCTGACAGCAATGTTCTTCATATTAGAGTATTGTCAAAACGGGTATATACATAAGGACTAGAAACAGCTGAAATACATCACTTGCTGAACATATTGCTGGGCATGCTCAATCTGGCTATGCAACTGCATAGCAAAGCTTAAGGCACTCACACAACAGATGTAGTGACTCTGGGCAGTGAATCTGTATTGTTGAAATTATTATTTTTTAATAACTGTTAGTGAGGCTTGAAATATGTTCATATTTTGCGTAAGGAGGAGAAATTAATCTTCTTACTCACATGACTTCACATTTAACTTTTCTATTTTGACCAACATTGTTGCTATACACATGCTAAAGATAGTGGAAGGTATTAAAAAAAAAAAAGTAAAAAAGAGGAAGTGGCCCTTCTTGCATTCATTTTCTGACATGATTTCATAACTTGTCATTGTAGTCATTGAGTCATGTATTTACTGCTTGAGGAGTTACATCCATTATCATGTAGATTAGATGACAAAGAGACAGGACTGAGTTTACATAACTGCCATACACCATCCAGGTATTTACTCTTCCATGCTGAAGTGAGGAGGGAAATCTTAATTTTCATCAGTAACAGGAGGGACTTGTTTTAGATCTCTCATTGAACCACTCCTAAATGACCATTCACATTCACTCACCTGGGAATCTGGACTGTGTGTATGTTCATTCTCTTCTCACAGAACTTGATGTTGTCACTTGACTGTGTGTCTTTAGCTTCTGCTCCAGGAAAAACATCCTGAAATTTTTATAGTCAGGTTTAATAACCACCATAGATATAAAATTCTAAGACTAACCCATCTTGACAGAAACTTTTGAACATTTGTTAGACATGTTAGGATTAAGAGGCCAGTTCTTTTCTTTCTAGGAGTGTTATAGTAATTAACAATATATAGAGAGATGGAATGAGCTTTGGAACTGTAGGCTTTTGCAGTGCCTCCAATTAAAAAAGATGTCTAATTTGGAAATATTTAATTTTGCACCTGAGATGGCCTAAGAAATGTGGGTCCTTGTCACAGACATGTAAAGGCACATTTGTGAACGTTAAGTGTTTGGAATTCTAAATGCCCAAACCGCTTTTTCAATCTGTGCCTTTATCTGTGCCTGCAGGTCTGTAGTATCAATAACAGCTCTGAGTTGCTTTGAAGCATAGTTAAGGGACAGATTCTCTGAGGGAGGCACAGAAATAATAGATTACTCATTACTATACAAAATCTGTGTGCCCTACTTAATGTGTAAAGAAACAACCTGTGTTTACCCTTGGATCTGATTGACTTCTGTGATTCTAGTTGGGAACTGCAACAGCAAAAATAGACAGTCTGTCTTAAGTGATGCAGTTCCTATCTCTTCAATGCAGATCCTTCTCTATTGCAGACTCTCATTCCCATTTCCCTTTCCACCTCCATTATATCCAGGCAAAAATAGTTGAGCCACCTGGTGCAGTGTATCTGCAGGAGTCAGTTTTCATTTCCCACAGGCATGTGAGCATCCACTTGCAAGGTGAGTCAGTGGAAGCTGGCTGCACCTCTGTTGGAAGCAGTGCATGAATTACAAAGCGTTACTGATGTGTGGTGGGGTGGGTGAAGGGGAGTTCATATAAGTGTAAAAACGTCTGGTTTGCAAGCAGTGCTACTATAGATAGCAAAAAGTCACATCAGTGTGCAAAAGAGAGATATGTATCACTGACTTCCCAGCCTGTGATGTGCATTGTGCTTTACTCTCTGTGGAAGAATGGAGAGTGTGATACAGCCACCTTGACAGCAGCCTGGTACTCCACGCAAGACTAGCTGGTAGAGTCAGTATTCATCTGTGAAAACATCTGTGTAATTAAGCTGAACGCCAAAGAACATGAGAGTTCAGATGATAGTAGAAAGTTTCAAATACACCCTTAGATAGAAAGATTTAATTATCACATGGTTTTCCCACACTGGGCCACGTAACTCAATAGGCATTGATCAATTGACAGGTGTGTATGCCAATTGCATTAAGAACTGTTATACTGAAGCTAGGATAGAAAGAGAAAGAAGTAATCTCTTTAAAAGATACTTGTAAATATACATCCTCACCTTCTGTTCAAATGGGAATTATGTGGCTTTCTACTTTCTCTTCCCAGTTGCAGTTTAAAAAA